>VZTL01003726.1:260-18488 GCA_013400535.1 Scopus umbretta
AGGAGAGAAGTTACTGTTCCCCTCCCCTCCTAAAAGCCCTATAATGTAACAACAGGCAGTCTTGTAGATTATAGTTTTGATAGACTCTGTTAGTAGCTCAGTTAGACTGATGAATGCAGCAAAACCACAAATAATTGCTAATGTATAGTTGTTGCTGACTTCTAGTATATGTGCCTTGGCATTCCTGAGCTGCTTTGGGATGTTTCTATGGAAACTATTGGAAAGGAGGATTTATTTCTGTTATTGTGAACAGGTGGGTTGTGAGATCTGGATCTCCCTTCATCATGGTAATCAGTTGACTCTGCCATAGCATATACACTCCCAGTAAGCCTCTGAAGTCAGGAAGAGTTCTTTCACTCTGATACATTGCTTATCCAACCAAATTCAGGCACCCTAAAGCAGATGTCATCAATAGATTAGATGAGATGCATTCTAAAAAAAATCAGTTTCCCTACACCAAGAGAACTAACTTTCTTAACTTCAGGACACAGAAGTCTTCACATGTCTCTATATCTGATTCATATCTCTTGTGGTCTGAACAATCCATTTGCCACAGGACCTTCCTTATCTCAGAAAACAGAAACTTTTCCTTCTTTCCCTGACAAGAGCCTACTAAAGCTCTACTCACTAGATCTCAGACTTACATTGTATACCAGTAACATCTGCTATGATGCTGTTTTAGCAAGTTCATATGTATTCCCCCTGCAGCCACTTACTGAGTGAAACAAGGAGATAAGAGTCAAGTAGCTCTTGTTTTTGTGAGCTCTTATGCCATGAGATCCTCCTTAACAGTAGGCCATTTCAAGCATACATTCAATACATCTTTTATTCTTTTGGAGAACAAAAGTGCTCGCTGCTGTATTCCCAGCATTGGTTGCTTGAGCAAGATTTGGAAGGATTTAGAAGATCAGTGATGCATTGTACCACCTTGCTGCAAAAGGCCAGTCTGAGCTCTGGAAGGCAGAAGTAGAGCAATGGTTATTAATGCAGACTGGAACTGGTTTATCATGGCTCCAGCTTTTGGTTATGATGCATCTCTTCTAGTAGCCAAAAAGCTTTCCAAAAGGGTTTCATTTTTTCCTTCATTTAACTGTGTGTTTCAATTATTTGAGCTTGCTAGCAGCTAAGATTGGCCAGAAGATATATTGCTGAGAGATCTGAACACCTCACCCTCTGCTGAGAGGAGAACTTTGCCTTAACTCTCTACTGCCCCTGCAGCTTTCTTCTCCCCTGGGCAGGAGGAATTCCCACTCCAGTTTCAATCTGCTTTCACCATCAATTGCAAAGCCTGCAGATTTTATTGGAACTGCAAGGTCCTGAAGCTATCTTGCAACAATATAATGGCTTGTCCCATGCTTAGGGCTACTAAAGGACCCTCTATAATTTTCCAGATGGAGCAGCCTCTGCAGCATCCTTAGAATTGCCAGATGTGATCACATCACTAGTACATCTTATCCAGCACTTTTCTTGGTGACTTTTTTTTTCTTAGTAAAACTAGCAATACAGGAGCTGCAGAAAGGTATAAATCTCAGGTAATACACAGTTTCATTGCCCATTGCTGAATTCCTGTTATGTTTCCTGATCTCAGCTTTACTTAGCACATCCAGCTGTCTCTCTGAGTATCACTCATAGCACTGCAGTATCTCCTTCAATACCTCTAAAAAATACTTGTAGTCTTTATGAAATGGGATATTTCAGCAGGAGAGTCTTCCTTGCAAGACATTGCCAGTACCTAAACAAAATGGAAGGCATTGCTAGGTGGTCCTTTGAATATCCTGCAGCACCAAGATCTTGATGAGTGATTATTGGAGATTTTTAGAAGAGCTGGTGAAGGGCATCTCTTTTACCAGCGTTATGCAGTAAATTGTGGACAGAGCTTTGAACTGCAGTCCTGTAAAACCTGTGCTCCTCCAAGGATGCCCTGTATCTCCCTCTGCGTCACACAGCCTGCAGCATAGATACAGCCTTGGAGAGAAAGCATGAGAGCATGAGCTTGTATTTTCTAGAAGAATGTGCAAATAGCCAAAGACGTACACTGGGGCAAGAAAATATTTATTCCACAAAAAAGTACTTCTAATTTCTCAGAACATAAAGATTCCACTGGGAAAGGAAGCAAAATATAAATGTATGTGAGAGATGTCAAGAGAAAGGTACAAAGAGAGTGTACTGGCATTAATTTCTGTCCATCTTCAAGATGAGGTGAAATCTCTGCGATCCCTTATGTCCCCCAGTCACATCTTCAGTTTTGATTAGTTCCTTGAAGGCAGATCACTTTTGTTTTTTTATTTTCCCCTGTAGAAATATGATTTTGATAATAAAATGGAATTAGAACAATTATTTATTTATTTATTTATTTTTCAGGTGTGGAAGAAGAGTTAACAATTGGCTATGTAGGCTGGAATGTAGAAGAGTCCAGTTCATAGATCCCTATGTAAAAGTCACTTTCCTGGAGAAGTGTTTAACGTGAGGTGCCCTTTCTCCCTTTGTTCCACCCCTTCTTCTGGTACAGTTGTGTTAAATATTGCAGCAGAAAAAAAAGAAAGCTCACTGATGAGGGCTGAAGAGATTTAAGAGCCATTAAATCATTACAGGAATGGGTGCAGTGAGTGTGTTCTAGGGGAAACAAATAAAGTACAAGAGGCAGAAAAACAGAAAGGTGATTGGATGAAGTCAATTTAAAGTGAGAAATGTACCTTCATGCCAGGAGAAAGAGAAGATGCTGGAAATAACAAGCAGTTGGGGAATATGTGGCTCCAGGAAATAAAGAGATTTTTCTCTCTAGAGGCCTGACTGTGCTCTTACTTAGAAAATTGCATGAGTAAGTGTGCTGGTGTCAACAGAGAGGCTAGATTAATTGTGAACAGAATTGGGAACTACTGTGTAAATAAGGATAGCTGCACTGGAGCCATGAACTCAAGCAAGAACCTGTCGTTCAAGAACTGATTTAGTTTCAGAAGTCATTACTCTGCTATGGATAGAGTTCTCTGTAGGAGGATTAGATTAAGTCGTTCAAACTCCTAGTGGACATCTATCTACATCTGAAATCCTGCCACTTTATCCTGTAATGATTTAATNNNNCCACTTTATCCTGTTTGTCATTACATCAGCTAATCCATTAAAGATATCGGGGAAACCAGACTGCAGGAATCAAAGTTCTCTTTGATAGCTCTCAGATGTTACAACAGCCTGCACTGAGGTGTGGAATGTAATTTTTACCCAATGCTGGCCAACTTAAACAAAAAAAGTTTTCAGTCTCCAGCATTATTGTCCTAGCAATATTCCTGACAGAACATTTCTTCTTAATTTTAAACCATTTGCCTTACATCTAGCCAACTTCCCTTTCTAACTTAATCCTATAATGATTATAATTTCATAATCTTGTAATGCAGCCATACAATATTTATGCTATGTGGCAATAGACAAGAATGATCATAGCCTTCTCAAGAGCTAGCACAGAACATGCATCCTCTAGGCAAAAGTTTAAGGTATGACAGCTCTTCTCACTGAAGTCTGCCACCTTCAGAAACAACTCCAACTACACCCACCCACAACCTATTCCCGCAGCACTCCAGCATTTGCCAATGGTGCCTTATTCTCTGTTCTTTAAAGTGCAGTAAGTTGAGACAAACAATTAATCTTGGTGACACCAAAAAATGGCAGAGCTGCTCTATGGTCTCTCTGCTTATGTGCCCAGGCTTTGACGCTCTCCTGATCTTTGGTGGATTGATTCTGCTCAATAGAAGATCAGAAAAGCCACAAGCAGCAAAATGTAAGGTGCTTTCTGCCTGCTTTGAGAGCTGAATCTGTTCAGCAGGGTCACATGAATTGGCCCAGGGAAAGAGAAAGAATCAGAAGGAGGATGAGAAGAAGGAAGACCACCCTCTTCCATAGTAGCAAACTCTCCATTTAAAAGCAGCTCATCACACCTTCAGTTTAGTAGTTCCTACAGCTTGAAAGGTAGCCCCAGGTATTCCTAGTGACTTCAGAGGGAGATGGGCTCACACATCAGAGAGTAGTAGAGTATGATGTGAAGAGTCATGACAAGATCTGTCTCTACTCTTCAGTCCTAACAAGTATTCTTTCCCTTTTCCCCAACACTTCTTGTTTCTGAGAAGAGCAGATTCTCCAGGGCCATGTCCACAACTCAGAAAATAAGCTAGATACCAACCTAACTAAACACCTTTTCCCACTGCCCCAGTGGCTAATCTCAGCTAAACAACCAAAAACTGGTTCTGACTGGTGTTAACTAATTGAAAGTGGCTTGCAAGAACCCATCCAATTACATCCTCCATTACAGTTGCAAGAAAATTGTTTCTGTTTCCTTAATAATGCGTGGGTTAATGTATTCATCCCTAAAATCAATACAATATTTTTTTTCTCCCACTGTTGTTAGTCTTGAAGGGGGTGGTGATTATTTTTCTGCTCTACCAGGAAATGCATAGTAGCTTTATTTCTTTAAATCCTCTTTTTCTGGAGTCTTGTTATATTAGAAATTCATCATTAATTTATTTTAAAAAGTAAGTCTTGGGGGCTCTTCATCTTTAAGAAATTTGAATTCTAATGCTTCAGAGCCTGGCTCAAGCAGAAGGAAACCTCTACACTGATTTTTAAAATTCTCTCATTGTCCATTTTACTGTTTTTCAGGAGGTATGCAACGTTTCTAATACTTTTGGAATCATTGGGATAGGCAGTAAAAGCTTGTACTTGTCCTCAGCTCTCATTGTCATAAAAAGTATCCTAGCCTTTCTATCTGCCAGTTAGCTGTGCAATACTCTTCTGCACAGACCCATTTGAAGTGTTCCAGATCCCACTTTAAAGCAAAGAGAAAGAGGGACAAAACTGTATACAGACACACAGACACACACACTTCCATTATTCATACTGCTCTGGCAGCTAGACCTGCACAATGACAGCTCTAGCATGGTGATAATCCAGTTAGCAGGGATTTTATGAGACATTTAAATATTGATAAGAGAAATACCCCTGCTTCCTTTAGCTGCTTATGTCAGCAGATACTGAACACCTTGTTAGACATGTGATTACCAATAAGTAACATGTAATTCCACTACTCTTAAAAATCCCCACAAGGTACATTATGCAACAAGGACAAACTCATGGAGTATCACCCTTGATACTGAAAGCTCTCTATGGTTCATCTATTAAAATTCAGCAGAAAGATGTGCATTTGCCTCCCATAGGTCACTTTTAAAATGGGTGGCCTGAAAGCATTATATGCCCATTGTTTCCTGTGCCTAGGATTTCATGATTTCAGGAGACTGTTCATCCACCTGAGCCAAAAGGCACATAGGTCTCTGCTCCAAAAACATGAGAAAAAATATTAAATAACTCTTGCTGCAGTGGCTAGGTATGGCATGATGGAGAGGGAAGCAGTGCATAACTGATGGGAAAAAGGTGAGATGTTCCCCTGTACCATATGAGAAGTAACAGCTGAGCTGTGCACTGTGAGCATGAATTAAAAACAGCCTCTTCCTTAGTCAATTGCTTATCCAAATGAGGACAGCAAGCTGTAAAGAGAATTCATTACTTGTTGGCTTGGTTGATCAGTCTCGTAAGTAGCCAAACCTAACAGCCGTGTAATAATCAGCAGCTTGCATTGCTGGGTATATGAGCAAAATTCTGCACATGTCAAATAAAGTTTAAGTATAACCAGGTTGAGCCATAACTGAAGGTAATCAGCAGATGCACAATCCAAGGCAATGTATTGATAAGCAATGGTGACGGCACTTCAGTTTCATGAACAGGATATCCTGAAGCAAGGCTAAGGACTGGTTTATTCCCCTTCAGGGGGTACACTGAGTGCTCTCCAATGCCTGTGAGCTTTGGTGTTAATTTCTTATATCAGAACAACTCACGATACATGGCGGTGACATGCTGCAGGCATCACTGTTCCTATCTATAAAATAACAGAGTCTTTCAACAAAGAGCAAATGCACCAGTCCAGCCCAATGTGAAAGACCCTACAGCAGATCTCACTGAAGTCCTTCATCAGACCCTGTCAGAGGGCTCCCCTAGGCACCTGGGCTGCCCAGACCGGCTAGTAACAAACAGCACAAAAAAATGAAGGCAAAAATGTTGTATGTGTAACACAACCCCTTCCCTGTTTTATTCTGCAAGAGAGGCTAGCATAGTCCTGGGAGACCAGCAAAGATGAGGGAGGTTAAAGCATAAAAAGTTAGCCCAGTTTGCAAATCAAAATGCAAGCCCCCTTTCTACTCACCTCGTTGCCTATCCACACCTCCCAGCTGAAAACAACTAGAACTGACTAAACCAGGTTTTTTACTTATTTAAGGAACATTGTAATGCATGGTCTGAGGAAAAGGAAAAACTGTGCTCATGCATACATCTCTGCTTGCTCCAGTCATACTGAATATGCATCACTGCCTGCTACTTATGGCAGTGTTCCAGCTCCTCTGCTCCCTGCCTTGCCTTTTTTGAGGGTTCAGCTGAGATGAGCAGGGGACTCTCTGAACTGCCGCTCTCGCTTTCCCTTTCCTGCCCACTCTCTAATAAAAATGTATCAGCATCCCACCCTGGTTTGGAGAGCTGCAGGCAGGAGAGGGCACTGCTTTCTGTGCATGAGTAAAAGGAGCTCTCCCAGGGCAGACCGTCCTCCCCCTTGTCGCAGACCCAGGGCTCGCGATGAGCTGAGGGAAGGGCAAAAGCACAGGAACAGCACAACAGAGTTCCAGAACCAGACTTGGGAATAAGGCACCTGACTAACTGTGTCACAAGCTGTTGCTGAGATTTGTTCCTAACAGGGAACATGACCCTTGAGATTAAACGAGCCCTTGGGTTTCGAAAAGGCCAAGCAGCTACACAGGCAGCATCAGGCAACCATGCAGCCAGGCGTAAAAAGTTGTCCTGCTGTCTGAAGCAAAAGCTCTGGGAGACTTGCATGCTTAAGAAGAGGCAAAAAGAAGTCTTAGAAAGCCAGAAGCATATCTGCTTACTTTGGAAACAGGATGAATTTATTAAAGGAATATGACTGCAGGAAAGAGTTCACATTACAATCCACCTTCTGTATCTTTATGTAACACTTTTCAGACAATCATATTCCAGATATTTTCTCACACTGACAGACCAAGGTTGCTTCTTATGATGGAAATATTTAGGTACTCCACTCTAGATCATCATGTTTATGTGGTACATAAATGCATGGAAAAGCAGAAATCCAACAGTCTAAATAAAACCATGGATGGGAAGGAGGGGCTTGTAAAGTGACTTTTGCAGTGTGGCACATCATTGACAGATCAGAAAAAGGAGATCAGTTTTCTGAGTCCCAACCTGGTGTCTTGGCTAGAGACATAGACTCCTACTATCTGCTTCTCATTCTGCTGTCATTGTAAATACCCTAAATGTGACCTACAAAATGTTATATGTTTTCTTTTTTCTTTTTCTTCAGGCAAGGATGAGAACCTTGTCTTTTGTGTAGGACCATGTCTTTTTATACTCCCAGGGCTGGTCCATCAGAAGTTTGCAGCTGATTTCAAATGACCATCAGCACCATCTCTGACATGGCACAATGCTGGCATGTCTTGGGATACATAACAGACAACATAACCACAACATAACCAATGGAAGAGTCAAAAGACCTTGCAATTGCCTTGTAAAACCAAGATTCTGCTGAGTATGTAAGTCAGTGTGGAAGAACTCTAGCCTTCATGCCAGGCTGGACAAACAAGTGCTTTTAGGTTAAAATTCAACCCTATCCTCTCAGGGGCTGTGTCTCAACACGCACGCACATGCACACAATGCCTGGACTTTCTGACTGAATCAGCTACTCAGGGGGTGAAAGCCAGAGCTGCTGCCCTGACAGCCCTGCAGCAGCACCGGTTTCTTCATTTCCCTGTTGTGGGCTCTCTGGGATTTCTCTACTGAGGTCTCCCCGAGCAGACCTAATGCCATCTCCAACGGGGGCCCAAACTGCATTTGCTGGGTGCGACTGACCTGTGCGGCAAAGTGAACATGTTCTGCAGTTGGGCAACACTGTGTTCAGGGCCCCGCATAAACACTTTACTGCTGGCCATTAAATTTTATTGCTCTCTCTAATATGCTTTGAGATAACTAAACTCATGCCTGAAAGAGGCATTTAAACTGTTTTAACAGTATCTACTTCACATAATCTGCTTTATGGCAGCGTCTTATGGTTTTACCCATTTAAAATGTGTTTGTTGTTGTTTTTTAATCAAGGGATTTGTACTATGACCTTTGAGCAACGGCAGCCTCTGCTAGAAGACAGCTGGCAATGCAGTGTGCAATACAATCTATGGAGATTAAATTAATTTCATTCCCTCTTAAGACAGATGACTGGGAGGTTGGTAGATCCACTGGGATTTTGATGGATTGAATTCCTTTTTATTTCAAAAGTAGAGCTGCAACTAAGAAATAACAGACACATTTTTGCTCAGTGGATTAAACCCTGCCCTGAATAACTTGGCTGGCCTGGATAAGGGAAGATATTCTTGCACCAACCCATGGGGAAGGGGTTGGAAAGAGGTGTGGATGTGTGTGGTGAGGGACAATACTTTTGTTCTGATAAGCTACCCTTCTGGTAGGTGTCATGAGGTTCAACATAATCCTTCCTCATAGACATCTGAGTTGCTTTGAAAGGTTAATAACTACCAAGATAACCTGAGCTTCTGCTGTACTACCTGCCACTGGGGCTAACAACTTCCTGGTGAAAACAGAGCTAGAAATGTGTCCAACAGACTCACAGTTTGTCAGGGAACAGACAGTGAGTCCAGCACTTTGCTATTGGGTAACCACTGGGGATGAGGCAGAAAAGGAGTTTGTCTGGGTGCCTTGTGGTATGCAATCTTTGGGACACAAGTCCACTAACCATTGTGGAAAGAAACTCTCTTCTGGGACACTTTGTCTCTGCCTTAGTAATTTTTTTTCTACAGTGTGTAACAGCTGGTGCGAATGCCCCATACTGGTCTAGTGAGCTGTGCAGGGTGCTCACCAGGGAGTTAGCAAAGAGGCAGGTTTATATTTCTCACAGGCAAAGACAAGAATTGAACATGTCCTTCACTGTGGAGAGGACCAGAGAGGAGGGGAGGAGGCAGCAGGCTCCCTGCAGACACTGATACCACACCACCTTTTAAAAACCAGCAGTAACCAACTCTGGCTTTGGTAGATAACCTGTGTTTGGGTCCATGAGGCCCCTAGGCAGAGGAAAACTTTGTTCAGGCTCAGGTGTAGTACCAACAACATGTTTTCAGCCATGGCAATACTGAGATACATGTAGACACCTGTGTGCAAGCATCTTTAAAGCTAAAAACGGAGTTTTGGCTCTTCCTCTATTAGCATGGATCTAATATCTATTTTTAGTTTAGGCACCTAAAATGAGACTTAGTCTTTAGTCAGAAAATAGGTGCTTGATCTTGTTTGTTTGTTTGTTTGTAACAGCAGGCAGAAATCTTCATCATTTGACTCTGAGGCTACCCCAGAGCCAGACTGAACTGGGCAGACTCGATGTGAATGGACAGCTTGGTGGGGCATCTCACCTCACTTTGCACACAGTGACAGCTTCACCAGATGCTGTTGCATTGCTTGACAAATACAACCTCATAACTACAATTTTTCTTTATACCAGCTACAAGGTAAGGGCACACAAGACGCTTTCATCGCTCAACTGACACTGTTGAGTGGACTGTTGAGCCGACTGTTGATCCCAGCAGACTAATGTGTGCTAGAGGCATATGCCGTACAGATCATTGAGCAAACAGACCAGAGAGATAATGCAGGTACCTAAAAACTTATCTCTGCACACACCTTCCAGTTAATTAAGCTATCCTTATTGATACATCACTGGGTTGTCTTTGAAACAAATTAGGCAATGTTTGCTCTCCAGCATAATGCAGGGTGCCATCATCAGTGACAGCATATCAACAGGTTGCGTAAAAAAAAATCTTGTATCTCAAGACCTTCAGGACTGTTTTTTCAGCGTATGCTCATGCCTGAAACATTTTTTGCATGCTCCACATGACAGGAACATGGCATGGCCATTCTGAAAGCATTTCCTCCTATGTCTTTTCAAAAGGCTCTTTTGCCATGATGAGAAGCACCCTGATGTTTTGTTTTTCAGGAGAGCTCAGACCTGCCTGAGAGATTTCTGTTGAACCTTCTAGGGAAACTAAACCTGCGTCTTCAGTGGCAGCCTCCTGCCTGAACTCTAACTTTACTTTGTAAAATATAGGGCAAACCCGAGCTACCCGGTGATGCAGGGAATCTTTCCTGGGTTGTCCCTGGTGTGCTTACTTTACAGGTAGTTTTTCTCCCTTTAGATCATTTCTATAGAACCCACCAACTGTCAGGAAATAAAATAATTGCCATATATCCCTTACTTTCCCTTTATTAGTTTGCCAAAGCTACGTGAATTAATGAACATTAACAGAAAAGCACATAGGTGAAAAATCTGCCTGTACACACACACACACACATACACACACATATATATATCTTGCTGTGCCAAGATGAGAAACATGTTTGGGATGATAAGGATGATTGCAAGTTGGAGAGTGTGGTGGCTGCACTATGGGGTTTGTAATTGTAAGTGGCCTTTCCATTTTGGGGGTCAGTGTGCTAAATTAAAAACCTACAAGAAAGCGTTTAATTTAGGTTAATGGGATGTTTGAATGTTAAATGGATTAAGGCAATTTTTTTTTTTCCTGTTAAGAGAGAATTAGCCCCACTAATCTCCCAGGCCAGATTCTTAGAAGGTGTAAATCAGTGTTATACACCAAAGCGCAGGGGAGCCTGTTCAGTTTTTCAGTAGATGAAGGACTCTTTGCCATTGTACTTTTTCATGTACATGTCTATGAACAATATGCTTAGGTTAAGTTTGTTTTGGCTGTCTTTTTTTCCCCAACTTGGGGTTTAAAAATGTAATTATATTGTTCCTTTCTTTCTCAGTTCATTTACAGCCCATTAACTTCATCCTCCTGTTTTTCAGGTTCTACAAGTGGAATGGAAAACTTCCTTTAGGCATAGGGGATTTGGGGATGATACCCTGATATCTGAGGGGAAGGGATGCTGGGAGAGTATTATTTGGAATCACAACATTCAGGGCTATGCTTTAGTACAAAATGAGGAGGAAAATGCCTTTCAGGAGAGCTGTTTGAGAATTCACAATTGAAATGTTTGGTGGACGGTTAGTTTCCACAGCATGAAAAATATGCAATGGGAAAATGTTCCTAGTGATTAAAATCAAAATCATATTTTTTTCATCAAGGAAATACTTTGTTCCATCTCAGAAAGTAAAAAGCACTGCCCTCATGCTCAGAGGAGGCATGTTTTAAAATTTAAATTTTGGGGAAGGGAAAGTCTTCACTGCAATAAAACAGAGTAAATGTTTAAAATGGTCTTTAAATTACTGCCCCTTCACACCACATCACCAGGCAGGCTTGTTAGCTCAATGCTGCAGAATTTCAAAGGCTGGTATTTTGCATCCATGACACATCAACGTGGTAACTCTTGTCTTGCTTTGGGCTGAATAATTTTTATTAAAAGAATATGATGTCTGTAGGATCGTTTTGCTGAAGACATTTCCACATCACAGGAATTGCCACCACACACAGACATTAAGTAATTCTCTTTGTGGATAACCTCAATAGAGGGAGCAAGGACTGAATGGGCCAAGGTCACTGAATAAGCTTGGAAATAAAAGGTACTAGGAACACTTGCTTGGAATGAAGGTCCTTTCAGGTCAGTGTTGTGGTGTAAGGTTGAGGTGGGTGTAGCCCGCTGTCCTTTAAATTCTTTGTGATGAGTCCCTCAAAGCCAAGCTCACTGGGTATGTTGACAGTTCTGTATACTTCTCAGGAAACAAAAAAAAAGAAAAAAAAAGGAAAAACGGGAAAAAGAAAAAGAAGAAAAAAGAATAAGTCTTTTACTGAGCCATTCCACTTGGTTCGTGTTACTCACGATCATTTGGAGCAGTTCCTGTCCATCTGCTTTTGGCCTCTCATAACCAGTCCACAGCCCAAGATTTCTTGCTCGTGTGTCAGATCAATTTTGTATTGTAATGTGAAGAACAGAAAAGGCATCCTTTTATTTTGCAAGTTTATTTAATTGGTTGCCATTTACATTCACAAGAAAAATGGTTTCCAACATCAAAGCTGATCTGCCGTGTCAGCCCCTGTTCATGCTATGGGTGCATAATAAAGAAACAAAGCTGGTAGTTCTCTCAGTACCACAACTAAATAGTGGAAAGCAGTATGGGAAACTTTGTCGTCTTCTATACTGTTTTCTCACCATTAGGTTTCACCACCTGATTCAACTTGCCTGCTTTCTCTAGTCTAAATGTACCTCACTTCTCCATCCTTCCTCTCCTCCACCCTCCTTTATAACACTTGAATATGTCTTACCAATACTAAAACCAACCCAAAGAGCTAACCTTAGTTTTAGGACCCTGTCTGCTAACTAAATTTTAAGGGATGTCTTTGAACATGAATCTCTTTTGCCTAACTCCCGATCTGTTCTGAAAATGTCCTCTATCCAGAGCTTGCCATGAGATAAATTGTAAATGTGTGTCAGCAATCAGACTGAGAATCATTCAGTCTTTACTACTAATTATCATCCTGCAGAGAGAAAAAAATTATCTACAGCCTGGCTGTCTTAGAATATACAAAGTCCCTGCTGCAAGGAATGATGTTAATTCATACTAAATCCAGCTGAGCACACGGCTTGCCTTTTCTTCCATTTTTATTCTTTAAAAAAAATAATCTGCAATGAAAAACTATAAGCCAGCTTTAAAACCTGGCATGCTTCTCATGAAAATGTACAACAGCAGGTACCTTCTTACTGATTTGGCATAAAATGAGAACCACAGATCAGGTCTGGGTGGTGCTATCCAAAAGGTCTTAGGTTTTGATTTAGCTTGGACAGTCCTTCCTAATAGAGTAATAGAACATTGCTAAGCAATGGTTTTATTCAAAAACTGCAATATTTTCCAGTGTTTTTGTTAGTGATTTTCATCTATGGTTTTATTATCTACAGAAATCTGAAACAACAAAGAATTTATTTTTTTTTAACAGAAAAATATATGCTTCAACAAAATTTTGGAATGAAGAATCATTTTGCCTGCACTGCTATCAACTAATTAGCCCCAACTCCACTGTGCTAATTGAATCCAGTTGAAGATGCAGACAGCTGCCTTTAAAAACATCCAAAGAATTTTCTTCTTGCAGATTTTCCTGTTTTCCGGAAAGATTTGTCTTCATTACCCCTTTTTTCTATGCACGGTAGGCAAGAGAAACCAGGCTCAGGAAATCTCCTGATATGAAATAGTCTGGTAGGGAGAGTATGTGGGGTAAATTGAAAAATCACTTGTGTCATTCTTCCCTAGGCACTTGCTGATGGCTACTGCTGGAGAAAAAACTCTGACAGCCCTTGATCTGAACAGGTACAGACATTCCTATGTTTTCATCATACTATTAATATGAAGGATCTGCAAAAAGAGATTAATAGTCCCTTCCAGGGCTTTGGAAAGGATGAAAGCAGTGATATGTGCCAAATATTTTGCTGCCAATGTGTCTACTGATGTTGCATTCACTCCAGTCCAGGATGGAAATGGGCTTTGGGGTAAGATTTCTATCCTTTGCTGCTTGTGGTGGGAAGAGAAACATGGCCCAGTTGCAGGCTTTTTTTCCCTGAGACCTATTTCTAGCATGACAGTTTCTGTTTCTGGTAAAAAACTGCAGTCCTTCTTAATGGTATTTGTTTGAACTTCAGGATTACCTGAGTACAAATATCCATTTCCTGAGGGCAGATCAGCTTCAGAGTTAGTCTAAGCATTGCCCTACACTGTGCAGCAAAAACAAGGGTGGAGGCTAAGAGGGACACAGGACATTCCCACATGGAGGGAATTTGCCTGGACCATATCTTCATAAAGATATGGTAAATTATATCCATATTCCATATTCAAACCATTCCACGTCTTTTCTTCTGAAAGCATATACTTGCAGGTCTTTGTAGAAATATAGAAGTGACTTTTTTCAACTGATTACAAGCCATTCACCACCTGAGAGCCTCACAGCTGTGTTGGCAGTGTCCTGTGCAGCATCTGGCCTCTTGGGCAGGCTGGGTAGTGCAAGCAAGGGGCTACAATGTGCCACGAGGCTTCTGGGGTGAAAGTACCTTGTGTCTTATCCGCTCACAACACTTACTAGAAAAGGCCAGAGGCCCTCTAAAACTTTTTGGTCCAAATGAACCTGCCTATGGAAAACTGTTCCCCTCATCAGTCAACTGATGTGCCACTTAATTAAAAAAATAGACCGCTTACTCCTTCTGTCAGCCATCACTGCTCACAATTCTTCTTTGCTTAATTTTTAGCCTCCCTGCTGTTCTTTAAAAGATTTACCATATTCTAATGTCAGAGAGGAGCTCAGATTAGCTCATGTGCCCCAAGGAACCTGTGGAGAGTGTGGCTGCATCTTTCTGTGCAACAGTGAGTGGACAGTCTAAAACTGTACTTCTTTACTCCAGACCAATAGATAATTCAGTTCTAATTCAGAGAATCATCACTGGAAAACTAGCTTTTAGCTTTTAAAATATCCTTTATGTTTTGTTACCTTTTAGGTTGAAATCTAAAGCACAGAGGTAAAGAGAGAAGCCTGGTATCCTTAAAATTAATCTATTAGAAATAACTTTTTTCCCTGGTCTCCCTTGACCTCTCCTGTTAGCATCTATTATACTGTCCCCAGCTTTTCTTTCCTCAAGCCTCCAGACCCACAGAAGAGAACAGGGAATGGGAAGACTGCAGCTNAGGGAATGGTAAGACTGCAGCTATTTATAATAATAATCCATTCCCAGGCTCCACTGCGACAGTTTTAATCATCAACTATTGTCAGGCATCAAGATCAAAAAGATTTGAGATTTGATTTGTTTGGGTTATAAAGAAGCCTTGAATGCCAAAGTGCTGTCGCTTAAACTGCAAAGCACAGTCCCCGTGTGAAGTAGAATGAACTGGTATTGCCCTCTCTGATCTGATTTGTAGCCATCACAGCTCTTTAAAGTTATTTGATTTGACATCAATTAGCCAGTTTTCACTAGGGGAAAGTCTCTTTTTGCATTTAGTCCAATATCAATGTCATTTTCATCCTAAAATGTGACAAGGAGCAGACTGCTTCAGCATACTTTGCAGCTGACACAAAGAATAGAATAAGAGGAGGAGAAAGACTTCACAAAAAAGAAAAAAAAAAAAGAGGGGTGAAAGAATTGAGAAACCTTTCAAACTCCGTCTTCCTATTTGTAGAGACATATACAGCGACAGAGGGACATTTATACATCTCATAGAGACATATGAGACCTCCTGCTCAGCATGTGTTTATCAGTGCACTTGCAAGTATTGTGGTCACTGTAAGGATGCAGAGTACTTCACACCTGTGTATTCTTGGAGAACAGCAAATCTGGTGACAGGAGAAAAGTATTTGTGGAGCTTTAATCCCAGCTTTGTTTCATCTTTCTATATCCTGCCTAGGACTTTGCACAATGCCCAAGGGTATATAGAGTTACTGTAATAAATTGTTGGTAAATGTGTTACATGTGCAATATTCTGAACCAAAGAGCAAAATGTTCTCTAGAGAAGAGACACATGCAATTGCAAATTTCTAAATGCTAAAGCTGGTCTAAGAAGTAGATGTCAAAGAAGGTGACCTATTTTGTTGAGTGTCATGATGTAACACTTTTGTATTCCCTACTTGTAGCTGGATGCAGCAATGAGATGGACACTGTATATTAATGGAGGGAGAGTAGAAAGAGTAAAATGTTCCTCTGTACATGGAGGAGCAGAGGCATTTTGATGGTATAACCAGGGTCTTGCAAAAGTAGGAGCTGAGACAATTGCAAGTCTATATGAGGAGATGCAAAATGGAGACCTGAAGGGAGAGGCAAAAAAATGGGCAATATTGTAAATGAACACTTTGTGAGTGCTGGTGTCTTCAGAGAAAGGTGTACAGACTTTCAGAGTGGCACTTTTTTTTTTCTCTCAAAAAAGAGATACTGGGAAAAGGAGCCTCTGGGACATCTATCATAAAGATTTTTATCTGCATGCCCACCCAGCTGCAGTATTTCTGGACTGTACATGCAAGTCCCAGAGGGTAACAGTACTCCATGGTTTAGATCCCTCTTCAGGGTGCTGAACGATCTAGCTACTGATTGCTTCCTTGCCTCTTTGCCAATAGCTTGTAATGTAAAATGTTGGACAAGGATGGAGGAATACTGTCATACACACGGAAATATAGTTAAACCTTTTTCTGCAATCTCATAAGAAAATAGATCAGATCTGCCACTGTATACAACTCTTATTGGGAACGTCACACATAAATTTAAACTAGGACACTGCAACGGGCAAAGAGGACTCCATTGCTGCTTTGGGGGGAAAAACCCCAAGGATACAAATCAGAAGTAAAGGCATTTTCTCAAGCCAAGGTGATGTCAACCTTCCAATGAACTGCTACTTCTGAATCCTTAAAGAGTATCCTATTAAACCCCCCTAGCTATGGAACTATTGATGGCAGTTCAGAAAATTCCAGACTACCTAAATATTTTTGCCTTCTGGGAAAGAACATTTTGATGCTGCCAAGCACCATTCAAGATTCAGATCTCATCTATAAATTTATAGTAAAGCACTGTAATATTTCTCAGTTGGGAGAAGGCAAAGCTTCAGTCCTGAATGGTGTAAAAGTTTTTGGACAAGGATCCCTCTGTAAATTGTTAATCACAACTCTGTCCCGAAATGACACATGGATCCATAAGAGTTTCATGGGCTTACAGGATACTTTATGACCATTTCACATAAAAGGCCTCTTCCAATACTAAAAGTATGAGACCCAACTCCAATTAATGCATAGACCATTTACCAGCATGCAGTAAATACATCAGGCTGCGCTCTTCCATGGCGGATGTTCAGATAAGCAGTACAAAATGTGCTAGTAAAAAACATTTGCATCCCTATATTTCTAAAGAGAAATAGTCTTCATTTTGTTAATCATAAATGAGCTGCAATACAGAATGAATGCCTACAATGAGATTCCCATAATTGTGATGCAACAAAAGGCCAAAAATATCTGCTCATTTGCCCAGTCTGTATAGGCAGCTTTCCAGACATGCTGATCAGGGCTATAGCAACAAGGATATTTGTTGGTGGTAAAACCACAGCCACGTAGAAAATTTTTTTGAAAATAAGCCTAGATCTTTTCTGGGGATCAACCCACTCCACATACAGCCCAGCCTTCTCAATCAATCTATTAACATTGCATTGTATGCAAGGCAACTTTTCAGGAGGCCACACTTCGTGGGACAGGCAACTAAAAGAGAGTAAGGTGTATTTCCAAAATCACTTCCTCAGAGTGATAGACAGGCAGGTCCTTGAGATGGCAACTGAAGGCTGCAGTGAGGGAGCGTGAAGTTTGGGTTGGTTTTCCATTCACTTTTAACTCTCTCTCACAAGAACTCTTCAGACTCGTCCTACTTTCCTTGCTCTGCTGCAGCAGGGAATGAAAGGCACTGCAGAAATTTCCCCCTGTGCTCTGTCCCTGAGCTCTTGCTGATCTCTGAAGACTTGACAGAGCTCACATCTGCCTTAGATACTGGAGTTTCAAGGCACTGCCTTTTGCCAGAGCTACCACTTCTGCGCCATGCACCTGGGACAAAGACATTTTCCAGTCCAGTAGCTTCATTCTAAAAGGTCGCTGTGCTGAGAACTCTTGCTAGAATGATCTCTCTAGGTTTTGTTTAGGAACCTGCAACACATACCTTTCAGTTTCTGAAACTAAGATTGAAGGGGAGCATGTTTGTTTTGGAGAAGAGGTAATAGAGTTGTTAATTTGGGATTGTAATTATTCACGATTAGTTCGCGCCTACTTATTTAGTTATCAGATCCAATTACAAACCCAAATTAACAACCTAATTATTAATAACAGTTGTTCAGACATGAATAGCAATGAAACTGAAGCAGCAGAAAGGTCAGGGAAGGCTGGATAACTTAGCAAGAGCTGAATCAATACTTGATAAATTCTTCATCTAATAGTCCATATCTATTCCTTATCTTGCATTGACAAATCCACACAGTTTGCAGTAGATTAAAGTCAGTGGAGTCTGAAGGAAGCTGCAATCACAGCTCTAACTGCAGGCCATTGTTACAGAGCATTTAATTCAGTGACAACTGCAACTCCCCTCTTCCAGCATGTGCTGGTTTTGGCTGGG
>VZTL01003728.1:0-11143 GCA_013400535.1 Scopus umbretta
TTTGGGGTGGGGTGGGGTGGGTTTTTTTCTCATTCCTAAAGTTGTGACTTTCTGGAAGGAAGCTTGTAAATAGTCGGGGCGCAGAGAGCAGGTAGAATGTCAGCGGGATGTTACGGGGAGGCATGTGCGCAACACTGACATCGGCTCCTGGCCGCGCTTCCTCCGCACCAGCTCGCTGCTCCTGGCAGCCCTATGTGTCGCAAGAAGGTAGGATCGCGTCATGTCACCCGCGTCCTCCCACCGTCGCGCCGAAACGCCTGTCTCCCCCGTCTCCAGCAAGGAGGGACGCTGATCTGCCAAGTGGAGTATCTTGGCGATCTTTAAAATTGAGTTTTAAAGTACAGCTCTTTCTGTAGCGAAGGGAAAAGGCAGGCATGCGCAGCCCTGGCGGTAACAGCTAACCGGGATTTCAAATTAACGATACGATCTGGTTTGTGCAGTAGCTTCTTATAGTGCTTAGCTGTTTTGTAATACCAGGGCTTTTCTACTTTAAAAGACATTCCATACTAAATTGTATCCTATTGATTTGCCATGGTTAACCACCCTGTAATAAGCCTCATAGTCTGTGTGAGTGGACACAAAGCAGAATTATGTTAATGTCATTTACAACCAATGGGCACAGAATTATCTGCAAAACGTGAAAGAAGTCAAAATACCAAAATATTTCAAAGACGGTTGAATTTGGAAATGCTTTCATTAGACTCCAAATAGAGTTCCTTGGAATAAAAAAAAAAAAAAAGAAAGTATCAGAGCAACATTATTAATTTTTTTGTTTTGTGTTGTTTGTTTGTTTTTGTAATTATTTATATTTATATCTATAATTTCTTAATAATTTATGCTTCAAGATAGTTTTTTATTTTCAGAAGTAAGGCCTGGGAAATAAATAAGATAATTTTAAAGAAATTTAAAAAAACCCCAAAAACAAACAACAAAACAAAACAAAAAAAACAGTAGCGGTCACAACTTTCTTGGGCATCTTTTCACACAGAAAACTGAATCTGAGTCCCAGAGTGTTTTAAGATTAAAAGATATATCGGTAACACAAGGTGTAACATCTACTAGGCAGGCCAGCGGAATGAATCGCAACCTACTTCTCCTTAGTCGTATAAGCTGCTTAGACATACGGGCTACAGCTACTGAGCAGAGCACGTGCATTATGGTAAAAATGGATAAAACCAGCAAGCAAAAATTAAGAGGAAATAATGCACTGCTTAACCAAAAAGTAGTGGCCGGCCGTCTGCATTGATAGTTTTGTCAGCAGGACTGGGCAAATGCCCAGCTGAGTGTGGTGGACGGGTTAATATCTTCACACTTTTTCCTTCCTCACAGCTGCCACATGCAGTGCTCTGAAACCTGATATTTTTCATCAAAAACTGATTCTTATTTTCCATCTTAGTGTACTAATCAATTTTACCATGCAGAGCTTGGAGCATATTAACTGTCAGTTACTCCTAATTAATACTGAAGGCAGACAAAAAGGGAGAATAAAATAATTGATGTTACTTAATACAAAATGCCTCTCCCAATTTTCTTTCCTTTGTGGAAAACTGTTTTGGTCCCTGTTCAAGATTTAAGCACTGGCCTGTTTTATGTTTTGTTTCACAAGGTTGATTGAATGGCAGTTTATTATTCAAGACAACAAATTAAACTTCTCAAAGCCAAAGAGTTCCAGCAATTCTGGCACAGGCTGTTTTCTGCCAGAAGGAACACGCTCAGGTCTGATTCATACCAACTGTTGCCCTTTAACATCAGAAAAATAAATAAAACCTCCTATATATCTTTCAAGAGTCACATTAAAATTTCTTTAGCATAGGAATAGGGAAAAGTGAGCAACATTCATTGCAAAATAGATAATGAAAGCTTCTAGCCCAAAGAATACTGTGTATTACTTTCACGTAACAGTATGAATATTATGGGCTAGTATTAAAGGCTGATTTCAAAGAGATCATGAAAAGTGAGCAATCTTCTTTGATGTTTTATGTTTAAATTAAATATAGCTGAAAGGAGATACAGGAGCATTGCTCTTGCTGCAGTGAAATCGGGAGAGGCTTTGCAGCACACTTCAGTAACTGCTGAATGAGATCTGGGCTTCATAAGATTCATGTATAATTTATGTATACCAGTAATGCATGCGGGTATGTAAACAATAGGAATTTATGACATTTATGCGGTTTTAAAATATACATAAAAGGAAAACTGAAAAATAGGCCTAAGTATATAGTTATATAATATATATCTTAGGGAATCCACAGAAGTTCTGGTTTTCTAATCAGAAATCTGATTTAAAAAAATACGTGACGCTTTCTTTTTTTTTTTTTTTTTAATTTATTACTTTAAATTGCCTACTTCTAAATATTAGTGGTAAAGAGAAAGCAAATCATACTGGCCACTTTAGATAGGAGCTAGTCCAGCGTTTCTCTTTGTGCATTCTCGTGCTATGGTGGTTGGCAACACATAGCATTTAAACAGCTTTTAGAGGAGGTGGTAATACTGCATTAATTATGAAATGATTGTGATGCCCCTGGGTGACTTTTAGTCGCAAGCTGTCGCTTTTCGGCTGACCTAGGGTACAAACAGAAGAGCTTGGGCTGACTAGTGTTCTCCTAGAGACTCAATTTACTAACATGCTTTTTCATTAAATTTTTCAAGTATATCATTGGGACTTATGTTTGAAAATAAAAGGATAAAAAGGTGAGTTTTAGTATTTTTGGTTTTTTCCACAAATGGCAATCCTTTCTGTGAGCACAAATGAAGCTACTTAGAAATAAAAATCCTTCTTAGTACTTTACCCTTTCCACAGTTATATGTCATTTTCCTGTCTACAAACTAAAGTTATTACCTTTGTAAAAGGGCTTTTATATTGTCTTATATTACTGTGAAATAGAAATGGTTTATTCAAATGAGGAATTATCTGCCTACCACATTATGTTTCCTACTTTCAACACACAAATGAAAATGGCCGTGCCTCCAGGCAGTGTGAGATATTGATACACTCAAACTTATTATTTTTGTAGTGGTTAACAATACCATGTGGAAAACACATTAGTAGAAGGTGCGGTGAGATATTACTGTAATATCTTTTCTAGTAAGTACGACACGCCAAGGATTATTTTTCAGTTGGGCATTTGTCTCTGTGCTCGTGTAGAAAGCCTTTGAAGGGTTTCTGACTTTTTTTTTTTTTTAAAAAAAAAAAAGACTGCATTTCCTTTTTTTCCTTAAGTTCTAATAAGCTTTCCAGATCATTTCTCTCCAGATTTCTTTTATTTGCACGGGGAGGCTGGGAGCAGGGCTGCAAGCGGCGGAGCAGCAGGCGCCGTCCCCGAAGCAGGGCTGCGTTTGCTGGAAGCCGCTCGTCCCATTCCCGCCGGGGTTACCTAGCTCTGCCACCGCTAATCCCTGTCGCGGCCTCTTCGCGCACCCTACGGATTTACGTTACCGTCCACACCACCTTTTTCCCTGCTCTTCCCCTCCCAGAAGGCTTCCTGTGCCCCTCTGCCTGCGGGCAAGCCCCCCGGGCTGTGCCGTTCGCCGCCTGGGGCAGGAGCAGGAGCAGGAGGGGGCTCCGGGCACAGCGGCGCTCTCATCTGCAGGGGGTCTGCGGCTGTCGGGGTGACGAGGTTATCGGGGACCCCCGACACCCCTTCGTGCAGGAGCCCTGCTGGGATGCCTGTTGGCAGGGTTCCTCTGGCCTGGGGCTTTGCACCTGAACGGGTATTTGAAGCCTAGCTGATAAGAGCGGTGGCAGGAGGGGTGCTGGGGAGGCAGGCGCGGGCAGCGTGGCGCTCCAGACCATCGCGGCATGCCCTGAAAGCTCCGTAAAACTCGCGACGCGATTTCTGTGCTCATTTAGATCTTTGCAACATGTAACGGAGAGCACTGATCTGGTGCTATAGCTATTTCTGTCAGGTTTTAGCATAGATTTAAAAGACTTTTTTTTAAATACGTTGCTTTAACTTCAGTAAATAAAGAATTACGTTTCCTTGGGAGGCAGCTCCAGATAGACGGTTGCAATATAGCTAAAGGGATTTATATGGCTGCCTATTGAAATTTAAAATGTAGACCAGTATTCCTGTGTGCACACTGATCTTCAGAGACATCCTTGACGTACCGTGGCACATCAGCAAAACCAAAGGACATTTAAATGTCACTGAACAAAATGATAACTTTCCCAACTTCTGAAAATCATTACCTGTAACCTTGGTTTTAGGTGGTACGTTCGCTGAACTACATCCCTTACCTGAAAGGAGTTGAACTTCACCTAATTAAATATTTACGGAGAGATGCGTTGCATGAGGGAAAGCAGAAATAAGCCCAGTGTACAATCTGGAGTTCCACACAATATAAGAAATATATTTCCCGGGTAAATTGTATACTGAGTAACAGGGGGAAGAGGTGTGATGGCCAGTGCAGACTTTGGTGGCACCTGGTTTTGTTGTTCTTGTGCTGTAAATGCAGATTGTGTCTGTGGCACTGGATTCAGCATTTGAAAGTGACTAAATCAAATAGAAGCAAATGTTGCTGTAAAGAAACCAGAACATATAGTTGATTTTAAACAACAGTCCAAAACAACTCTCCTAGAATATAGAGCAAGAGTTGTTAATAAGAAATCAGTCTCACTGGAGATGATCCACCCTTTCATTCTTGCAACTGCAAATAGGACAGTTGCTCTTTTTTTTAGCAGAAGTGACTGCCGGGGAGGAAAGAGCGTGGTCTCTTCAGCACGCAAAGCAGAGCTGCGAGGTGGATTGAATTAAATAATTCAAGGTGTCCTTGAATTACTGTTGTTCGGAGAGAAAATGGAAAGGTGCATCACAGTTCCCTTCTTGGGAACAGTCTTTAGTCTATTTGACACTTTCATGGATCACTTGGGTGAACAAAGCATCCATTAAATCTGCAGCTAGTGCCAAGAGGAGAGGATTTACAAGTGCTCTGGAGGCAGCGCGGGAATCAGAGTAATCCTGAGAAACCGGATCTGACATAACCTGGGTGCAGTATTGAGGAGGACAATCTGAAATGCTGATATGAGAAATCCATCGGACTGTCAAAAGGAGAAAGGACTGAGCTAGCCTTTCCCGCGTGGGAAGTCAGACCGGCTGAGCTCAAGAGATCCCTCACAACCAGTGTCTCTGGGCAGTAGCTCTTCAGGAAAGGGGCTGGGTTAACAGGGGACCACGGGGCTGTGCTCTTACCAAGAAAAGCAATTATACCGGGCGTTGCGAACAAACGCAACGCACAATGTGCAGAGAAAGGAGCTGGGGTGGTTGTAGAGAAGATTTGATAGCAGCTGCGGGAAGGTAAGAGGAACACTTCTTGGTGTGCATGGGAAGACTGGTTTATGCTGTTAGCAGAGAGCCACCATAAGCTGTAAGAGGAGCTTTATAAGGGTAAGGGGAGTTGAGCAATTAATTGTCCCTGGAGGTCATGAAATCTCCATCAAAGAAGGTTCCTAAGAGCAGATTAGATAAATACATGGAGGGTGGTTGAGTTTGGCTTGATCCCACCCCAGGAGCTGGTCTAACCATCCTCCTAACATAACTTCCAGTTTTATTTCTGTGACCACAACCTTTATCCAACATGTAGTCACTGTGTTTGCCCCTTTATCTTGTCCCTTTCCCAGTGGAAATTGTTTGACTTCTCTGCATATAAACAAAGGCAGAGAACATTTTGGCTGAAAGTTTCAAATGAGCAAAAAGGACTCTTGGTAGGAGGCAGGCACTGAACTCCTATCAGCTTTGTAAATCTCAAATGTAGCAGCTCTATGATAACATTTTGCAGTTCATCTTCCAGCTAACTGTTAGGTTGGATGGTTGTCCAGATAATAGAGTTTACCACTGCCAAACATATGCAAAACTCACTTGGCAAAGCACATGTGTACATTGGCTGAAGTTTTATTTTACTCCCTCGATAGTATAATGGATGGCTTTAGAAATCGTTATTTGGGATAAGAAGGGTTTTACTTGCAGCTTATACATGTATTAAAGTAGCTTAAGGTTTTTAGTGCTCCCCATCATTAGCTGAACTTACTGTGAAACATGATCTCTTTTTTTTATCAATTCTAACCAGAACTCAGCAAAAAAAAAAAAAAATCTCAGCAGCAGATGATTTCAGAGCTTAAATTATAAAGGTAGAAGGGTTTTCTCCTTTCAGGAGACTTCCAAGTTTTTCTGACCAAGAAAATAATTTCACTAAAACCCAAAGAAAATACTCCTTGTGGAGATGAAGAGAAAGAAAACAGTCATTTAGTGTCAGCCAGATGCAGTCTAGAGTACAGGAAAAAGTTCCTGTGTCCATTTTTTAACCAATGCACCAGTCTTCATCGACATAAGCGCTGGGTTTATTCAACAAGCAAAAGTGAACGTAAACCCTGTATTCTTAATGGGATCAGCAAAACAGCATAACATAAAATATTGTTATAATAATTACTTATTCTAATAATTAATACATGTTGCTGAGATTGCTGAACTTTGTCTTTATTTCTACCAGTGTTTGAAATACAGCTTTGCAGTTCCCTCGAACTCAAGAGGCTGAATTCTGTCCTCACATACAAACCTGTGATCTCACTGAAGCACTGTCAAATGGTGCCTTTTTATTTGAAGACTAGGTTTACCCCCAATATCTTACCAACAACATCTATATAACAATCGATTTATTTATTTTAAAGTTTTTTTCATTTGCTCTTTTAGTACAGCGGCAACTATTTTGGGTGAGTTTAGAGAAGGCGGCCCCATGTGCTTTGAATAAATGACACGTTACAGGGAAGGGACGTTCACACTTCTGTATAACAGAATGTAATTGATTTTGTGCTTGGATAATTAGGAAATTGTTCTCTTTGACGTGTTCAAGAGTCCTGAATTAAAAATTCAAAGTTTGCTACCGGTTAGAAAAATTGATTCAGAAACAGATTAATGGATGAAAAAACAGCATGCTATTGCAAATCTGGTCTCACATCTAACACTGTGCTAACGCAGAGCAGTCTTACATCTAGGTTACTTGGCTATCTTAATAGCCTCGGCCATTTTAATTCTGAAAGCAACACAGTAGTACAGACAGCTTGGAAAAAAGTGCACTGTTTGGAACAAAAAATATTAAAAATCTATCTTTAAGATTTTGACAGGTCGATGTAATTATATGTAAAGGCAAATGTGTCATGGGGAGGGAATGCAAAGATCTTAGAAGACTCGCAAGATTCATGGAAAATGCAAGAAAACAAATTCTGCACTGCTATGAATTAGTCTTTTTTTTAAAGTATTCAAATTCACACCCTATGTAGCATTTCAAATATTTGTGAGTGTAAATACTTCCTAAATAAATAATTGCAGTTAAGATCATAACTTTGTTAGTTCAGATTTTTAATTTTATGTCTTAATTTTGAAAGGTGCTAGGCAGCACTTTACAATCCTTAATTTTGTAATTGGAAAATCAAGTTCCAGCTTGTTGGTCTGTTCTAATAGGCATGTTTTGTGTTCAGCCTTTTCATCACTCTTGTAGACAGGATTATTCAAATAATCCAGCCATCTAGATACTTTACCTCCAACACTGTGTGTTGCTTGCTGTTCTTGGATGCTAAAAGCATAATAAGGATTACAGGGGTAGCAGATGGGCGGAATTGATTTATAGCAATATAGCCTTGCCAGTGTTTGCAGTCTCATTGTGAGTATTGCAATAGTTGATGCGTATCTTCAACGCTGCTCTTTCAGAGCTGTGCAAAAACTTGCCTGGCTTTCTTCACGGAAACTGTAAGGCAGCGCTCCTGCCTGTTCTTATTTTGGTAAAGACAGACCATTTCTGGCTTTCCTGGTTGCGCAAAGGGACCGCTGGTGTAGCCCAGCGGTACAACTAATGTTAAATAAATAAACAAAGAGGACAACTTCTGTTTACTTTTTACATCGCTGACCTTAGAGTTGGGAATGTTTTCTGCGGGATAGAGCTAACTTTGGCTGACGCAGGCTAATTCCCTGGGCGCTCACTGGAGAATGAGCGCTTCATTCAGCTGCTTTGAATCATCTTGCGGCAGAGACCCCCCACGAGCAGGCGGGGGCCGCGTTTTGGTAACCTGAGGACGAGCTGGGGTGGGAGACGTGTGTGTACGGGTGGTGAACGGCCCCAACAGAATGCCTTAGCTGAGTGCTCTCTTCACTTCGCGTTTGCACTTTCCAGTAGTTTAGTAAATCTGTAGCAGGACTGTTTACAAAATGATGTTACCAAATACATAAATATTATTGTTGTAGAACAGAAGGAGGGAAAGAAATTTTCAAAGCTGTGCACGCTGGTCCCATGTGTCTCTTACGTCCTGTATTTCACAACAGAACAGAAATCCTCAAATTTGGGCGTTGCTCTAAAAAGATGCTTTATACACAGCTCTTCCCCCAACCTTCCATCTGCGTATCTGCTTTTCCCACTGACCCATGAACATGCTCTTCCTTCTTTGCCTTGATTAGATGACAAAATATTCTGTTTCTGCTGTGGGAGGATAAAGCGTGCAACCCGAAACACCCTGAAATCTGGAAATTCATAACAGACAGCTGGATTTTGAAGCTGTGGCTATTCCCAAACCTATCGGTGCATGGGAGCAACCCCCCTCACTAATTCTGTCCCTCCACGGGTGTCTTGGAGGTTGCAGCTTCTCCTTACGGTATTCGTTTTTCTGCAGGTGAGGCTCCCTGCAGCCCCCCAGCCCTCCCCGCTGCTGGCTTGCAGTCCAGGGATGAAGCCGGCAGGCGCAGGGAGCAGCATGATGCCCTGCTCCACGGAAGGGCCCGAAAGCTGTTGGCCTGAGCTGGCCGGAGGCAGCCTACCATGCAGCTGTGCAGGGCATTCCTGCCCTTGCCTTCCCCGTGCCCAGCTGCAGAGTCCAGAAGTGGTGGCAGAGCTGGGGAGCAGCCAGCGCCGTGGGCATGGCCGGCCGGGGGGTACTTTGGCAGGGCACTACTTATGTGCTGGGGGATTTCTTAGAGACAGTGCTCCAAAGCTGGTCAAAGTATGAGAAGGCTGAGGGAGCTTCAGGGCTTGCGGCAGCGTCAAGTGAGTCGGTTTCACTGGAGGGAGGGAGCCTGTGCCTGTGTCCAGCAGGTAGCCGCCAGAGCTGGGAAGCGGCTGCAGCTGTCGGGATGTGTGCGATGTTGCGTAGGCTTGCAGCACATGGAATTAGATTGCTGGGAACAGGAGTCATCTGCAGCTCCTGAGCCTGAAAACATCATATGCTGGCTGCTGGCTTTTCTTTTTATTTTAAGACCACCAGGCAGTTATTTGCATGCTCTATAAAACTTTTTAAAAGAGTTTTACAGCTTACTTAGCATACAAAGGGTATAACCAGCTATAAAATGAAACAGTTGTCAGGACTGTGGCAAGGCCCATGCAGCACATCATAAGCCAGGGTGCTCCAGATGTTGGTGGCACAGTACAGCCCAGGCACAGGGTCATGCCACGTCCGCCAGCGGTGATGACAGTGCGCGTGTCAGTGTGGGATCCTCTGCTTGCTGAGTCCCTCAGGGGGGACCCACAGGGCTCCTTGGGAGCTTTTGTGGGTCCTCAGGATCTCACGGGCTGGAGTTACTGAGAGCCTTCATGTGGTTTTGACTGTACTTGCTCCCTGACTCTCATCTGTAATCAAATTTACAGCAACCTGAGCTATAAAGGCAAATCGGAGAGTAAGCGGTGGAAACCGTGCAGGAAAACAAAAGGCACCTCAGCTCTGAAGCGCACTGGTGTCAGCTTGTGCTGGCAGGGAGTCTTGTCACTACATAATGATGCACTTATCCAAACGGCGTTTTGTATTTTGGGAGACAGATGTGCCTTGCAGTTGCTAGTGGAAGTTAAATGTTAAATATGAAACCCATTCATTTTCTCTTAGTCATACTTTGGATTTAAGCAGATGTTTTTCTAATTTGTGGTTTTCAAATGTAGCATGCTGACAAGACATTTATCATTAACTACAACTTCATCCATGCAGTTTAGCAAATTGGCCAATTATTAACAGTGAGGGTTGCGTGGCAGTTGATGCATAGCTCCTGCTGCTTTGAAAGGCCTAAATTGAAACTCTATACATTTTTACAATATAAATTAATTGAGCCTTGGACCACATCCTTGTTATTCGAGTGCTCTCTGCTCTCATTTTCAGAATGAACAGCCATTTGTAATGTGCTGAGTAGCTGTGCCGTCTGTGAGCAGAGGCTCCTGGTGGTGGAAAAAGTGATGGCTAACATTTTTCTGGTAGGGACATGGAAATGGCTGATGGTACCCGAGCGTAGGCAGCATGACATATGGAGGGAGCGTGGCTGCAGGACGGTGTACATAAGTGCAGACTGGGCTGGCTCTGCCACAGATGATGCAGGAGGCATCCTGGAAGGGTGCAGGGGGGTCAGTAAGAGCCGGGGGGGGGGTGCAGCTGCCTGGAAGCTCGTGTTGCCTAGTATTTTCTATTATAACATTTCTCTTGCCTTTAACTTTGCTAGACTTCACCCATTTTGGTTTATTTTTTCCTGTTTTATGTTTACAGGGTTTGACAGGGAGTGGGGAGGAAGGGTTGGTGGTGGTGCTATGAACTGGTGAGATGTCCCAAAGGTGCTTCCCAAAGCCAGGAACCACTTGAAAATATCATCTCCTATTTTCCCAACTCTGGAATTCAAGTGGGCAATTTAGTCATCATTTATTCATTCCATGTATGAGACTTGAAGGAGAACACTCAATGCCCCTCTAATTTTTAGAAAGTATAAAGACCTTGATTTTCCCCAGCTGGCACTGCAGAAATTTTGCCTTACGTTCCAGCTGAACTGGGAAAGCTCTTCAGGACGGTTTGTTCGTAGTTGCTCCAGCTTCTCGCAAATCATTCGCTTTTTTCCCTCCTCTGTATTTGCATCTGCACAACAGGGAAACTAGATACTTTGTTACAGAACAGGCTGCCATGCAGATGAATTAAATGAGAACTGTAAACAATTGAAATACATCACATGTATTTTTTTTTATCTTGCTTTATGTAGCCAGACATGCTAGGTGCGGATTTACAGTCCCATTTGATGTCCGTTTCTTCATATCCCCCTGCTCTGTGGGAAAAGGGAGCAATGGCAGCGTCACAAAATCAGTCAGGAGGCAGTGATGTCTCAGTAGAGAGGCTGGAGGTTGCATAAAATGCAGAAAAGGGGGGGGG
>VZTL01003728.1:17370-47212 GCA_013400535.1 Scopus umbretta
TTATGTGATTTGCATCTTCCTTTGAATGGCACAATTTTAACTGACGGTAGAGTTACTTCTTCAGTAAAATCCTAACAGCAGTGGTCATAAATAGGGAAGTAGTCTGGGAAGGCTTAATCCTGTGTGAGCGATGTTTTGCGTGTCATTAGCCGAGGTAAATTATGTTCCTCTCTGAGTATACCCTGATGCCTCTGCACAAGGAGTGTAGAGCCTGCTTTCCACGTCAGAGAGACAGGCAGCTCTTTGGGAACTGCCCCAACACTCCAAAATAGACTTCCACCGCTGGGAAGTGATTACCGCACCGGCGGCCGCGTGCCTGTGCCAGCCCAATCCCAGAGCTCTGCCTCAAGGCGTGTCTAGTGGTCGCTATGCCCCCGGGGAAAAGTCCCTCCTACTGTGTGTTGTTGCAAGGAGAGGGGACAGTAGTAGGTTTTCCAACCTGGGGCACAGCTGTATGTCCTCTCACAAGTTAAATGGGGTCACTTTTACCCCCGGCCCAGTCTGTTCCACCTGGGCAGAAGGAGGGTTTAAATTCAGCCCCTGCTGTCCTGAACACCTCTGTAGTCACCTAAACGTGATTTCTAACATCCATAAATTCAGCAGGGACTGCAGTGAGCATCTGTTTCAATTTCTAGGCACCACCAGCACCACATAAATGGGCTTTTACGGAATACTTGAAAAAAATAATTTTTTGTGCATTGCTTGCAAGTTATCTGCTAAGGGCCTTTTACTCAGCAATAGCGGATGGTGCCTTCATGTGCGTGGAAGGCACAGAGCCCCCAGTGGGACAGACAGATGCAGACGGGGTGAGGAAGGCTGTCTGACTTGGCAGAGGAGCCGTAGGGGTTGTGCTGGCGTACCAGATGGGTACCAGCCCCACAGGAAGCTCGTCAGGAGGGGCTGAGGACCTCCCCGTGGCAGGGGCACCCTTGTCTCCGGACACCAAGGGGCCTCCAAACTCTCACTGGTGCTGAGTACAGTGCAGTGGTCTGTGCCTGTGGCAGCCTAGCCCTCTACTGTGACATGCCGGGGAGCTGAAGCTCTGGGGTCCATACGGTCTGAGGTGGCAAGTTACCTTTTGTAGCAGTATCGTTAATCCTGTTTGAACAAGAGCATCCTCTCTGGACTTTGTAATATCCAGGGATGAAGACGCCATTGCAAGCTGCACTGCAGTTAAACGTTTCCCTTCTCATTTGTATTTCTAAACCAGGATGTTAAAATACAAGGTTTTAAAGGAGAATATTTGTCCTTAATAACAGGTATGCAGAACAGCACATTTCATTTTTTGCAGAAATGTAATCTTATCTAGTGGATGGAATATCTAAGATAAAAACATCGTTTTGAGTTGTTTTTTTCCCAGTTTCCCCAGAGGAAATCTACACTGGGTCGAGTTGTTCACATCTGCAACCTCCCCGAGGGAAGCTGTACAGAGAATGATGTCATTAACCTGGGCCTCCCATTTGGGAAGGTCACCAACTATATCCTCATGAAATCCACTAATCAGGTACTGTGCATTTGGGGTCACTGGTATTGACGTCTTTTGGTATAAAGACATATTGACGTGAAGACAGAGTCTTGGGGAAAATCTCTTTTTTTATAATAGAAACTTAAATATATGAAGCCTGCTCTTGAAGTAAACAAAAATGGTGCTCGCAGAATAAGGTGATGGCATAAACATGACCTCTGCCTCATAGTTCTTGTTAAAAAAACCATAGAAATCTCAATGAAGAAGTGTTGTAAAACTGTACTTTTAAAAATAAAAATAAGTTAATAACTTGGCCGCCTTCTCTCAGCCATTTGTTAGGGTTACTTTAGACTTGTCTTGTTCTGTTTGGGAGGTTTTAATCGCTTGCTTACCCATACTTGTAGAGCTGAACTGGGCATTGAAGAATGACTTGCACTCTAGTCTGGTTCGTCTGTTCTGCACTCTTTGCTGAGCTGTTGTTACAGCAGAGACAATCCCACAGTGGTGTAATTACAGTTACAGGCTGGTGCAGAGCCCCAAGGCCATGGCTGTGCTGGGTGGCCTGGCACCCACATGCTAAAGGAAGGCTGTGCCCTTACAGGGAGCACTGACACCTCACTCCCTTTTAATCTGCACCAGATTGTAGTAGAGCTCTTTCTTCAAGGTAGCTTAAGTCTAGTTTAAGTAGCTTAAGTCTACCAGTGGTGGTAGGCTGGGAAGACTAGAAAATCTCTCACATACCTGCAGCAGACAGTACAGACGGATGTCGAATGCGCGTCAGTGGGCAGTGTTTGAGATTGTAATGTTTCAAAATGCAGTCATTACACGGCTGTGGGTATATTCCTTGACCAGTTAAACTGCAGTCACATCAAATGCAGTTTTCATGTAAATAAAAGTGCTAGTTGACGTTGTTCAGGTTTTTAAACTCTTCTTTGGCTTTGTTCTGGCTGCTCATGCTCTGATGTTCTGCTTTTGTCTGGATCCATTGCAATTCTGCAAGACACAGCTGACAAGCTCAGGAGCAGTGCATGATGCAACATTGCAGTTCTGCATCCTGTCAGCAGCTGACCATGGTGTAGAAGCATCAGTGAGGAAGCAAGGGAAAGGTGATGTTTTCATATATCGAGAAAGATTAGATTCCAGTCATTTAGTTTTTAACTAAAATGACTTCTAAAGTTGCATATCAGCTGTAATAGCTGGGTTGAAACCATTATTTGCAGTTAAAAGGAGGCTGAGCAATGGACTGAGTGTTACTATTTCTGCTCCAGGGCTGGAAAGCTACCCAGTTCTGTACTATCAAGATATTTTGCATGAGAAGAATCCAAATGAAAATTATTGTGCTGCCTTTTCTCTCTTCTACTTTGTATTTTTGATTATGTAGTAGATTTTAAAGCTCTCCCCATTTGTGCTAGGCCTTTCTGGAAATGGCTTACAGTGAAGCAGCACAAGCCATGGTGCAGTACTACAAAGAAAAACCTGCTATGATAAATGATGACAAGTTACTTATTAGGATGTCTAAAAGATACAAGGAATTGCAGCTGAAGGTAAGATAGTCATTCCTGATCAGATTTCCTGAGTTTCCGTGGCACGTCCTAGAGAATACATCTAAAAATCTTTGCTGATTACTGATTTCTAATTAATGCTTTAATATTATGGAAAAAGAAATTAAGAAAGATAAATTAATTAATGAATGTTAATGGTCTTTTATACTTAGCTGCTTGTTCTTGTTCTAAATTTTAACTCTTGGAAGAGATCCCATTTTCTCTGGTCCGCTTATACCATTATTTCAAAAATCCCTTCTGAGCTTCCTTCTGAGCAGGCTTCCCACGTTGCTTGGTCTAACAAAGGTCTAAAACACAGCCATGTGTAAGATACAACATGTCAGCAAAAATAAGATGGTCCTATCCTTTTAGTCAGACATTAAGCCTGAAGCAGGGCTTTTCAAAGTTTGAATGCTTGAGCCATAATACAGCCTCTGTACCAAGCAGTGAAGGCAGGGCTAAACATCGCAATGATTTCTTTTTCTTTCTTTCTTCTGAATTAACCTAATTTAAAAAGCAATGTTTTTTTAAATTTTTATATAGAGACAGAACAGAGCAATAGTCGTTGGACTTTCTGTAGAATGTGTGACACTTCTGTTATGGACACCTGAGTGATGTCCAAAAATCAGTGCTCTTGTGAGCATATTTATGGAAGCTTATGTACTGCCATGTGTAATGCTAAGAGAGTATTTTTTTTCATGGAGACTTGGACTGGAACTGGCAATGCAGAGCTGAAAAGCTTCATGTTATATTGTCTAACACAGCACAAAGTTATTTTATAAAATAACTCTGTAATGTTCCAAGTTAAGAGGTTAAAAGGCCTTTTATGAGGGGTTTTTTTAAGAGGATTATGAGCCTTGAGGAAAAACAATTAACTCAGGTGGTTTGGTTTGACCTTTGGAAAAGTCTCTTTCTCTCCTGTACGTGTATAATAGTTTAAGGAGACTTAAAGGAGTTGCCAAAAGTCTGTAAACCAGGGCAGTCTTTCTTAGTGTGGTATGGTGAGGGATTCAGATGTAAGGTGGCAGAGACTGTGCATCTTAACATAGAGGTGGAACAGGAATTACTCAGAAGAGTGTGGGAGTTTGCCTAGATTTCAGCAAGATTTTGAGCTTTTCCAATGGCAGTTTTTTAGGTCATGGAATTATTTTTCTCTGTACAGCAAAAGCCCTTTCTCTTTGTTAAAAACAAACAAACAAACAAACAAAAGTGCAACACGGAAGGGGGAATATGCATGAGCTGTTTACCACTACAAACTGCTCTGAGTTCCTGCATGATTATGTTGCTCAGCTGTGCATGCTCCAAGTGTTTGACAATTGCATGCACTCCGGCCTGGAGTAGTGCATCTTTTGTAAATGATCTTGAATCTCAAGTAATCGACACTTCCTGTACGCATCTTTCTTGCACTTAGCTTTTCTGAAGGTCTTGTGTCTAAACACAGTCTTTTAGAGCTGTACTCCAGAATGAGCTAAACTCTGAGATGAAGAGAAGGCAGTTCATTCCTAGAGCATCAGAGATAGGCTGCTATACATATTTAATTCAGATACTAGAAAAATTGTCTGGTTTGTTTCCCCTTACATCAAATTCCTAGAAAATACTCTGTAGTGAATGTGTAACAGGGAAGGACAAGGTAGTTTTCAAAGCCTGTTACAGCAGCCAAGTATGAGGAGACAGCGCTACAACGTAATGGAGCAGATTTTCCATTTGTATCATTTTACTGCTTTGATCGTGTTATTGAGATACCAGCTGCAGAAAAGACTGTAACCACAACACTGAAACCAAATATTTCTCAGTAGTAGTATAATTGAATGATGCATGGATGCTGTTTCTTGAAGGACAAATCACCTGTATTAGGTTGGAGAGTAGCGCAGCAGGCTAAACACTGTCTTTGTCTTACTTAGAAACCAGGTAAGAACGTGGCTGCTATCATCCAGGACATCCATTCGCAGAGGGAAAGGGACCTGCTGCGTGAAGTGGACAGGTAAAGTTTCTCCATAGTTTGGAATTGGGACCTGAATAAGTCTGTAAACCTGCAGGCAGAAAAAGCATTATCTGTGTGCTTCCCTCTCTTATCTCATTTGCTTTCTTAACTTGGATTTCACTTCAAATCACTGTAAAAATGTAAGTGGGTACAATAGTAGGTACAGGGAGATCAAACTGAAACTGTGCATGTTATGAAAATAAATAAACTCTTTCCTACTGATGATGATGACTCAGAAAATATGCCTGGCATGTGAAGAACACACAAATGAAGCTGTTCCCCTCTCCTCCCAGGCTGGGGGTGTTGCGAGACCTAGCGGGAAGGAGCCGGTTCACATTAAAATGTATTTGTGTATATTTCTGTTCTGCCTGACTTCTGGACCTTCCAGCAAAAATGAAGAGGAATCATAGTCCTAAAACATCTCTTTTAAACAGGTGACCTTCGTCACTTCTGTCTCAGAGATGCCCTAGATGAGTGAGCATTAAGGGTACAGATATTAGGGTCATTGTAAAGTTGTTAACATACTATAAGCTTTTAATGCTAAACCCCTATGAGATGCTTTTAAGAATGAATGAATAATTTCTTGACAGATCTGTACGGATTTAGTTAAGCTCTGTGGATATGACACTGCCTTTTCTCCTGTTCACTGTGTTTGCAGCTGCGCAGTGTGTCTGTGAAAGGCCTGGGGTCTCAGGTTCGCAGGCACAAGGGCAGTCCCCACGTGTTTCCAGAGTACAAGAACTCGGTAGACCACAGTGGGTCAGCCGGTTACAGCTGCCTTTTCCCTCTGCAGCAGGTATGGCACGGAGAGGCCCCGCTCTCGCAGCCCCATAAGCCGCTCCCTGTCGCCCCGATCCCACACTCCCAGCTTTACTTCCTGCAGTTCACCCCACAGCCCGATGGGGACCGGCAGGACCGACTGGGGAAATGGGAGAGAGTCATGGGATCAGTCCCCGTATTCTCGACGGGAAGAGGAAAGAGACAGCAGAGAATGGCGAGAGAATGGGGACGAGAAGAGAGACAGGACTGACACGTGGGTACATGAGAGGAAACATTATTCCCGACAGCTGGACAAGTTCGATTTGGATGAACGGATTGAAGGAGGCAGAGGGCACAGAGAAAAATACTTAAGGAGTGGTTCCCCTGGCTCCCTTCACCCTTTATCTGGCTACAAGAGCAGGGAAGATGACTATTACCGAAAAACCTCCAAGTCAAAATCTGACAAGTTTCAGAGGCAGCTGCAGGATTTACCTGGGAGATCTAAGAGAAAGGAAGAGGCAAAGTTAAGAGAACGCAGGCATTCTTACAGCGAGGACGCTGCCAGGGAGGAGGCGGCTGAACAGAAGCAGAGTAAAGCATCTGAGGGCTCCAGGCAAAAACAAAGTGATAAGAATAAGGTGAAGAAAGCTGAAAAAGACCAAGAGGAAGATGCTGCTGCTGAAGGCAGCGATGTGAAGGAAACCAAACCTCCTGAGAATGAGGTAAATAGAGATCTCAAACTGTAAATAAGAAGAAGGTAAATGCTGCTGAAGTAATATATTTTCTGAAATATTTTACATCAGTTGTTGTGGGTGTGGTGCTGGTGACATGCAATGTTTTGCTGTGATAAAATCAGGGAATATAGTCCTAGAAGAGATCTTGGGAGGTCGTCTGGTCCACATCTTTGCCCAGATCATGCAGATCTATTACACTGTTGCGGTGTTGGGTACATGGACATTGTTTTTCTGCGTCAAGTACAGACCCTCTGGGTAAGCAGTGAGGGGAAGGAGACAGACAGCTCACAACAAAACCAAGTGACAATCTGCTGTTTGCATGGAGGTTGTGTGTGCAGGGGGCAATTGCTGTGCTGCTCTCTCTTCTAACTCCGTGCAGAATACCCCATAGCCACCCTCTCTGCATCCATCGCCTCCTTCCACTGCCTGTGATGTGGATTGAGTTATCTGGGAATTAAGTGGTATTTTACAGGGGTGCACAATATTTGTAGGACAATACAGGGAACTGATTGTTATACTGCTAAAATTGGGAGTGAGCTTTTAATGAGGAACACTTTCGTCAGCTCAGCAAAGCGATTGGTGTCTATTTATCATATGCCCCTACCCTCAGCTGTGGCAGGGATAATTCACAGCACTCCCTTCAATGTGCCGGCAGGAATCTCTTCCCACGGCAGAACCACTGAATCATCTCTCCTGTAAAATTATGGGATCTCTGGAGAAATACTCCCAGCTGGTAAAGTGGCAGCGTTTGTGGGTTTGATTCTCCACTGGGAAAAAGTGGAGAGGGAACAGATCAAGGTGCCTCATTCGCTCGGTCCCAGTACAGGCCATGCTCATAGCCCCACCCTACGGGGATCTTGTTTCTGGCTCTTGGCCGCCTTGCCTCCCCCAGTCCCCCCGGTGATACACTGCCGCCATCCACCCCTGGGGATGCTGGCACCAGGGGCTGCAAAGCTGCTTTGCTGCCCAGGGGTCCATCTCTAGCTTGTGACTTTGTGCTGCCAGGGCCATCTTCAGTTGTTTTTAGTTGACCTTGTGTTTGTTCTTCTCATGTGGCTGCAAGGTTGGTGGAAATCTCTAGATTTTGTAACTCAGTCTCTGTAACAGGCAGCAGCACTACCTCATGCCATAGATATGTGTGTCTGTACCACCTTTTGTCATCTTTCTCCTGTGGCTGGTATTTCACTGTGATGGATGGTTCCTTGGGAGGAGATGTCAGAGAGAAATGTCAGACAGCATCCTAAATCACCAGTGTTGCACACTCCCCTGCATGCTTTTCAAGTTATTTTAAAGTTGCTTTGTTAAAGGCACACATCTACAGGGACTACAACTAATAATTTATTTTAAAAGGAAGAAATAGCTTTGCATGTCTTGAACTTTTGCTTCACCCCTCTTTTACCAAGTGCCAGGTAGTACTGTGGTTTTGTTCTTCCAAAATATGAACCGTGCAAGCAATTTCATTCTCAACTGATCCTACGTCAATAAACAAAGCAGTTGAGGTCTTTTGCGGAGTTTGAACGCTGCTGCTCTCCTTACCATGTCTGAGCCAACGTAACAGATGTGGGTAGAGAACAGAGGAATGGAGGCTGGAAATTTTAACAAATTCACATTCTCCCCCACCTGTCTTCTAGCCAATTCTATGATGTAAATTACATCTCTCTAATTTTGTTTAAACTTCTTTTTCTTAATTCTTATTTATGCAGCTTTGATAATGGAATCCAATTCTTGGGTCTTTTCCCACAGCCCAGTTGACTTGCATAAACTTTAGAAATAAAGAATGTGACCTTGTGGTGACTTTGCTTCCCTAAACCCAGAATAGAAACATAATAGAGCACCAATGTGTGTTGCCGTATGTGTATATGTTGTATTTATTTTAGCTTGGACAAGACGAGCAAGTTCCAGAGAAGAGCTCACCTTCAGCTAATAAACAAGGAAAAGAAACGGGAGAGATTCTGGAAAACACAAGAAAAGAGAAGGTTGGTGCCACATTGTTGGTGCAGCTTCCATGACAAAATGAGTAAAAACCCAGGTTTGGAGCACATTCTCCCAACTGAAATATTAAACCCTCATGGAAAGGCGTGTAAAGGGGTTGTAGAAGAGGGTTGTCTAAATTAACTTGCCTCATCTTGACCTCTGCTTTAAGGGATAGCTTTTCCTGAAGTCTCCAGAACTCTTTTTTTAGTTGCTCTTTGCCCATGTACATTGCTTCACATGCATAGCCCTTGGCACTGGCAACTGTAAGTAACATATGCCCAAGTGAACTGTGTAACTTTGTGAACTGTGCCCAAAAATAGGAAGTGCAGTCATTTGGTGGAGGAGGAGGGGACTAACGATGAAGACTTTTCAGAATATTGGCCTTAGATGGACTGTGGATAGTAACCTCTTCTGATTGTTTCTGGTTTTAATTAAATAATGTCTTTACAGCACCCATACTGCAGCATCGCAGTCAGGGACAGCAATGTCCTTGGAATTCCTCCAGCTTCATATCTGTAGGGTCATGGGTTGATGGTCAGATATGGAAGCTATTGATATCTGTTGCTGTAGAAAACTGATCTCCTGGCAAGAACAGTGTCAACTCCCAGAGTTTTCATGCTGTTTTAGGATTCTAGGAGGGGAAGTGTGGGAATGGCCAAACAGGAGGAGAATAACAATTATTAATAGATTATGTGTACACTATGAGTCTGGGAGTTGAAATCTAAGCTGCAAGTGTGTTGTAAAAGTAACATATAATTCTAACATTTCTGATGTCCAATATTAGTGTCTGAGTCCTGTAAGTCTGTAACTGCATGTATGAGGTATTTCAGATTATGTACCTTGGAGTATAACTGTAAAACTGATTTTTCTTAAGGTCTAGGCCAATCTCTACCAACACAGTCCCTGGCAGAGGGCTCTTGCTGGTGGAAGGAAATGACTACAGAAGGTAGCCACGTTTTCTCAGTCACCATAGGAATTTAAAGGACCTAGTCCAGCAAAGTGAAAGCCACAGCGGCTAGACCGGGGTTCAGTATATTCTCATTGTGCTGCCTATTTCTTGCCACCCTGGGATGGACGTAGAGGAAGGGGAGAGGTTCATTTCCTTGGGGATCACATAGTAGAGTCAGTTGCATAATAAAGTGGAACAGGTTGTGCCTTGTTCCACTGCTTACAGAAAAGTAAGGAGCAGGAGACTGGAGAGACTGTAATCCCCAAGGCAGTTACAGGATCTCCTCAAAGTGAAGTTTATGTGATAATTAAAAAGAGATTGCTTGTCCTTGTGCATAAGGTTTAAAATCACAACACGAAGGCATATCGTTCTTTGAAACTAAAATACAAGAGGGGCTAGGCATGGCCAGATCAAAGTTCTTCCTCGTTACTGATGTTCAAAGCCCACTTTTTAACAGTGGTGATCTATAATCACTGATCTCTCAAATGTTTTACACCTTTGTGACAGGACCGAGACTGGGAGAGTGGAAGTGAGATAGAAGGTGAGACCTGGTATCCTGCTAACATGGAGGAATTAGTGACAGTAGATGAAGTGGGAGAAGATGATTTAATTATGGAGCCGGATATAACTGAACTTGAAGAAATAGTACCAGTTGATCAAAAAAATAAAACTGCTTCAGAAATGTGTCCCTGTATGTCAACCATGTTAGAACTGAAAAACGATCACAGCCACTTAACCAGGAGCGAAGACAAATTTGCCCATAAAGCTTTAGAAACAAACCTCAGATCAGCAAAGGACAGTGTAGCTTCTAGCGGCTGTCAGGATGATGATGAGGAGGATGATAATGATGATGCTGTAACTGAAGCATCAAGCCTAAATCTGGACCCTGAGCAGAAGCCAGAGGAATTGCAAGAAGACCAATCTGCTAAGGAGTCTGATCCCCAGCAGAAGGAAGGAAAAATTGATAAGAGCTCTGACACTCGCTTAGAGCCCGAAGATCACCATATACCTTCTGTTCATCTGAAAGAAGAGACTCTCCAGCTCCCTGATACATTTATAGATGATTACAAACAGATGGGATCACAAGGAGCTGAGAGCAGAGAAGTTATGGAAATGCTTGTTAAAAACGCTAGTGAAGAAACAAGACACGGAAGCCAAGAGTGTCCAGAGGCCAAGGGTAACTACTGTTTTTTTTCGTTTCAGCCCCCAGAGCGCCTTGCATGTTTTCTCTGACAGTAGACTGAAATTTATTGCTAACAAGAATAAATGTTGCTAATAGTATCAAGACTTGTCCTTGGAGCAGCTCAGTAAAAGAATCCCAGTGCCTTTCGCCAAGCTAAACCATTAGAGGCTCTTAGCTGAATAGTGTAAAGGAAATATGATAAGCAGATTGCAAGCTTTCTGAAAGGCATAAGCTGCTATAATTGTCATGTCAAGGTTCACATGAGTTTAGCTGAACTCTTTCAGTGCCCTGCTAAATTTATTTTGAATTGTCAATGAAACGAGTGACAGTCTCTGAAGGTCAACAGAAAAGTATCTGTAATGTCTGGCTGGCTCCTGGACAAGGTGGGTATTCTTACACACTGTACTGAAGCGTTAGTAACATGGAAATTATCCGTAGATTGTTACTTCTCAGTCCCTGTCCATGCAAATACGTGCCTTTTGTCAGGACTTGCCTTATCATCTATTATCTACCGCATGTTGCCTTTAATATAACTGATAGGACATGCTGTGAGATAATGCCAATAAATGTAATCGTAGCTGCCTACTAATATTTTAGTTGTCAGGAAAAAAAAGATCTTGAGCGTCTGAAAGTGAGTTCAGTTCCTCGTCACACTTTCAAATGAAACTTGAGTGAATGGACTATGTATAAGAGGGGAAGTGGAAAACAACATAGAGCATGTTGGCCAGGAATGCTCTTTTTTGTTGCTGTCGGAGTCCGAGTGATGGGGAAGGGTTTGTGAACAGAAGTTGCTGGCAGATTTTCGAGGGCGCAATTTTCCACCAGAAAATGCTGGAACATTCAATGTGAGCATCTGATTTTGAACTAACTTCTTTCTCCAGGAGAGATTTAAAACTGTTCAATTTTCAGTACTTACCTGTTTGGCCTGAAGCCACCTTGCCAGGCTTTGCATGTTTGGAGATAACACTGCCATGTGAACTCCCTGGGACTGGGGATGGCAAGGTTGGCTCCCCGCAGGCTGCCCACTTCATGGGCAGCCAGCTGACGAAAGAGTTGGGTATCCCAAGAGCGTAGTTACTTCGGTGTTTTCAGCATCTCAGCTTCCAGCTTGCCAGCAGGGAGCCTGGAAGCTCCATGGGAGCTTGCACTTCCCAGGTTTCTGCCATGGACTTGGTATCTGGGATCTGCAGTGCAAGGCTCTAGGCTCTCTTCAAATGCACCTGCCAGCTCAGAAGCCCAGAAATCAACTTAAGGTGGGACTTAAGTTGCCACAAAGGCCCTGGGTGTCTTAAGAAGAGCTAACTGAAGCTTGTGGGTTTTCCAGGATCTCTCCTGCAGATTTGGAAAGCTTGGATGGGCTTAAAGTTAACTTGAAAGCCGCCCAATCAGGATTTTATATTATTTTCTTTTAAATCATGTAATGGATGTATTCAAAACAATGAAGAAAAATTCATTCTCATAGCCAGAAATTGTGGATCTTTGAACTACAGACTCGAAAGACAGGAAGGGTTTGGTTTGGGCAAAATATATTTGTTTTATGAGAAAATATAACCCTTATCTAGGTGAAATTTGCAATGCAATAGGAATTTTGTCAGGGTAAGGGAACTACAATTTGTTGTAAGAATTGAAGAACAAGAATCAGACCAGTTTATCTGTAATTCTGTTGCTCTTGACAACAAATTTATCTTTTTTTAAATAAAAGCAATTCACATGTTGGGAAGGGAGAGTGTCTGTTCTTTTGACTGGCTTTATCTGCCTCAGCAAATTGATCCACTGTTTTCCCCACACCTTGAATCTCCTGCCTGTGTCCATCAATGTCTGTCAGCAGGGACCAACCGTCCCATCCCTACTGGCCAGGAACCAAAATCTTCGAGTGGCCTAGTGCCATAAAGCAGGAACTATCCCTTGGAGAGCTGAGGATGGGAGAAGAGTGGCTCCAGGGAGAAGATGACAGTGGTGCTGCAGGGCTCCTACCAGAGGAAGGTTGGCCTCTGCCCATGCAGCTCCTTAAGCAGTTTGGGGATTTGCTCTCAGCAGGTCCTGCTGCCCCCCTTTCTCAGCAGCCCCTGTGTTAGCCAGCTCCATCACTGAACATGCAACACCATTACGTGGTTATGGAGCTGCAGTCGGACCATGCTTGTGCCGGAGGCAGGTATAATGTTATAGATCTATTTAGAGATTCAAATACGAAAAGAAAAAATATAATGAAAGTGAAATCAGAAATAGAAAAATGGTCTACTGGGAGAAATAGGGGTGGCTGCACAATGTAGTATAGCTGTTGGAGTTGCATTGAGTAGGCCTCTGATTTGAATGGAAAAGCATTTTTTCCAGATTTTACTTCATTTATAGATCCACCCTGAAAGTGTTCCCAAGAAGTTTTCAAACGTCTCGTTAAAGTAATAAACTGTTTTCATTCAATACCTTTATTCATTTGTTAAGCAAATTCTAGGTACCTGGAAATGAGATCTCTGGAATACCCGGAGGTAGAGTCTAAAAGAAGGCACTCTCCGCCAGGCTGGGAACAAGAGGACGTCTTCACCGAACTCAGCATTCCCCTGGGTACGTTCGGATGGCCAGGCCACCCTCGGCCTGCGATGCCGCCCACTGCAATACCTAGAGCTTACAACAAGATGTCACTTTAAGGCTACTTGCTATATTTATTTTTCAGAACAGATGTGAGGAGAGTGAAGGAACAGAGTATATGACAGAGGGGTAGCAGTGGAAAGAAACGGAGATTTGATTATAGATCATTGCTAATTTCACTCCAGATGAATGGCAAAAGATAGCTGTTAATGTTGCTGATGAGATGAAATAAGTTCCCTTAGAATATATGAAATATATATGAAAAATTTAAAAGTCTTTGTCATAAAAATATTGATTATACTTTCAGTATAAGCAAAAGCATTGGTTTTACTGTGTAAACACTGATCATGAGTAAAACACCCAGAAGTAGTACATCGTAAAGGGCAATCTGTGTAACTTAAGCATGAATTTACTGCTAATAAGTACTATTGCTATTCTAGCCCTTGAGCTTACACAGTGAAGTTTCCAGTCAGTATTATGCACAAGAAGGTACATTTTTAAATGTGTGCAGTATCTAAGAGAGAAGTGGAAGGTGTATTTGCAATGCACAGGGTTTTAAACTGCAGCTCAGTATTGCAAAATTAGGGAAATCGGAGAAGTGAATCTGGGATTCAGTCTTCATATCTATGTCATTTAACTAAACAGCAACTTTTTTATTTGAAAACAAGTTAATTGTGGAGGGGAAGGGTTTCAACTGACATTGTAATGTAATGCAGCGTTTCTCAATAGGTGTGGAATTTGTGGTGCCTAGAACTGGGTTTTACTGCAAGCTCTGTGGACTCTTCTACACAAATGAAGAGACGGCAAAGACAAGTCACTGCAGAAGTACTGTTCACTACAAAAATCTTCAGGTAAAAACATACATGAAGCTAGCTAACAACTAGCTCAGGGGGTGGATTGTGCCTAAGATAGATGATGCTGCAAAAAATCAGTTTTTATTCTGTGGACAGAATTCAGCTGAAGTGAAATTTAGATAAGCAAAACTTTGCACTAGTTCCAAATGTTAGCACACTGTTTTCTCACTCCCAGATCCTTGAAATCAACTTCTGGAACATAAATAGATGATAATTTGATCTTACCATCTACATTTGGTCCTTGTCACTAGCACAGCATGCAACTCAGATCTTTAACTCTCTGTTCTTGAGGGTCCCAGATGTTTCTATCACTGGGAGTGAGCCCAGCAGCCTTTCTTATTTCTTAATTTCAGGAGCATTAAATATGCCAAGTGTTGAATAATGTTGCCAGACTTACTTTTGCATTACCATGAACTTCTGCAGCGTGTTTCAGCACGCAGTGCTTTGTGACGCACAGGCTCTCCAAGGCATTTCCTGTGACCTGCTGAAATCGCCTCCCTGTGCCAGAGAACAGCACGGCAGTTCAGCCATGCAGACCACCACTGCTGAATAATTTCTTTAAGGGTATGGATAATTTCTATAAGGATATGCATAAAGATACTTGAATGGTTTCCATAAGAATATACCATAAGTATATCAGCACTTGATAACAGCACACAGGTGCTTGCAGCTCAATCAAAAGACCCTACCTTCATCACTTTGATCAGATGCATAGTTGATAGTGTCAGTCATGACAGCATGAGCATGAACTGCCCTGTGCCGAGGACTCCTCAGAGGAGGTAGCCTTGCCTCTCACCTCCTTGAGTCCCTGCCTGTGTGCAGGGTGTGTACACTGCAGAAGTCCCTTCTCTTGGCATTCGCATAATCTTAGCAAAAATCATGAAAGAGAAAAGCAAAGCTGCTCCTTCTTTCTCTGTTCCTTCCCTCTGCCTGTAGTAAATGCTGGAAATCTTGCTTCTCTTCGAGTAATAACTATCTTTTCCTAGCTGGCTAGTAGGCATTGGCTTTTCTGGTGACACTCGGAGTCAAATAATTTCTCTGGGAGAATTTTCTTCCTGACTTTCCTGGAGTTAAGTACCTGTAATCATAAAAAGGCCTCTGGCTTTCAAAGACTGTGCCTGCAGAGCTGTAACGCTTGCTAATAATGGATCCTCCAAGTGTAAGCTTGAAAAACAGGTGCCCAGTTTGCATGCCTTTTTTTTTTTTTTTTTGCTTCATACAACAAAAATCCAGAGGGATTCACCAGAGGTGGCACCACTCACTGCAGGCATGTGAGTCTGTCCCAAAGAAACTCATGCTAAAGCAAAGATTGCAACTTCATCCCCTGCCCCTGGCAACTGGTCCCATGGAAAGAAGAGGGATTTTTTTCATTTTCTAGGTTATTTTATTAAAGTCATATGAAAAAAGGTCCAACTAAAACTGAGTCAGTGTGAAATAAAACCCTTTATTTCTCCATTAAGGCATTTCCCATGAGCACTGTGGTAGATATCTAACACTGACTTGAGATAAAAGAACAAAGCCACAAAAGCTGATAAATTAAATCTGTCAAATATGGTAATGAAAACAGACTGTTCTGCCGAGCTGTACCTCTTTTCTTACTAAATGGAGGAAGTAAATGTCTCATCCAATTCTGCCCACTCAAGTGGAAACTCGGCAAATTTTAAATAATTGTTCTGTATTATTAGAACCCTTTTAGTTGCAGTCATGCTTATTTATGCACTCTGCAAGGTTCAGTCTTCTCCTGTGATGACGCAATCTAGTAAGCGTATCCACCAACATAAGAACTATGGACTCTAACGTTTACTGTATGTGAAGTTATGGGACTGCTGCTGCAGACTATCTTTCTGTTGTCTTGCCTACATGACAAAAAACGTTGTCCAATAACAACAACATTGTCCCAAATGCTCTCATAGCTATGAGTCTTTTATAGTTGATTTGCTATTTGTTGTCCTTCATGTGATCTCCTCGGAGCCACATCCAAAATATATGTCCAGTGTTTCGATTTGAACAAAAACTAAACAGTTAGTTTACCAGTTTTCTTCCAAAAGCCTTGCTTAGATGACGATGATTTTGTCTTGAAGTAAAATAGTCAGCTTCAGCTGAGTATGGTGCTCCTTGAAGAACAACAATCACTGAAAAATATTCAACTGTTTCTTTGTGAGTCTTGCAGACTTTCTGTAACCTTCCATTCTCTTCAGCTTAATAAATTATTTTCCCATTATGTGGGAAATACCATTAGGTGGTATTTGTATTTGCAGATCCACTGCATTCTCCATGTCCAAAAAAATCCATCATTTGGCCATCCTTTCCACCACTACCACAAAAAGCTGTCAGGTTCATCTGGTATAAGCTACCTTTGCAACTCAGTGCAGCATTTTATTCTGTTTTCCACTGGCTTTATGCAGTATTCATCAAAACTTGTATTTAAATGAAAAAATATTTTTTCCTTGACTGTCATTTTGCTATAAATTAATCTAAATGTCTCGTCTGTGAACTTCAAAATCGGTTTTTATGGTACTAGTGATAGCTGACAACATCAGCTGAAGGTGGTGGATAAACCTCAGTCTTATTTTGGTGGGTAATCATTAAAAAACAAAAATGCATGGGTTATCTGATCCAATGACGAGCGTTAGTGACTTATCACAGTTCATGGTGTGCAGATCAGTTCTCCCAGCCTTTATGGATCCTATATCTCTGTATACTACTGTAACATTTACTCTGGCTTTCTGCCACATGGAGTTTTGTACCCAGGGATCAAGATTGAGAGTTGTGTAATTTCCACAGCCAAATCTCTATATGCAGGGTAACAGGGGTGCAGTTGTCATTTTGTCACAGGTATGCCTATTCATTAACATTACTGAGTCCCTTTCAGAGGTACCTGTTATATCCAAAACTTGTACTTATGTGAGACAACCTGGTAATCCTAACACAGCCCTTAGGTTTTTTTTACATCCATCTCTTATTTCACCTCTTGCTCATGGATGACAAAGAGTAGACTGTACTCTGGGGGAATCCTGCAACTAGATACATTTTTGCAGTGATGTGAGATGGTCTTCTCAAAACAAATCAGAATGAATAATCAGCTAGAAAAGAGAGTTTTATGATCCTAATAATGTGCAGGTGAGTTAGTCTTGCATGTGGTATAAGTCATTAATAAGAATATCTCTACATTATTATGTGGGAATTTCCCATGTGCCTCTCTACCTGCTGCTGAAGAGGCCTCTTTCCATCCATTTCTAGCTCTGTTGACCTTGAATAAATACTTTAAGCGCCATTTTCAGATCCAAACCAGTTCATCTTCCATTTTCTATACAGCTCTGCCAACTCAGAGCACAGCCAGAAGGCTGAAAGCCTCACTGGCCATGTCTGTATTTTTAAATCACACTGAGTACTTAAAGCACTGAAAGGCTTTATGTTGGAGAAACAAAACAAATGTAAATACTCTAGCCAGACTGCTATAAATTGCGTTAATTATTACTGAGTTTGATTATTCTCTTAAAACAAAAGTTCTTGTGCAAAAGGTATATCTCTGCACTGGATGTGCTGAAAATGTAATATGTACGCTTTAAATCGTGACTCAGAAACTGCACCTATTTTCTGGCACACCAGTCTTACACTAGCGCAACTCAGTTCACTCAATGGAGATAGTTCCTGCCCTGTAGCATATGGGAGTAGAGAGTTTGCAAGGAGAAAAGGTGAGGTCTAGTTACACAGGCTGATGGGGAGTCACGGTCCTCCTGGTTCTGTCACCAGTTCCCCTTGTGGCACAGAGTAAATCACTGAACTTCTGAGGCTCTCCATGTATTACGGTAGTTTGCCTGACACAGCTGTATCTTCTGGCTTGAGTTTTCACCAAAATGGGGCTTCTATGTGCTTTCTTCCCTTTTGAAATGCTGGGAGAGTGTGAGAGCTCTGAAAAGGCATAAAGCATCCCACGTTGAATATTTTCAGTTTTGGTAACAATGCTTTGTTTTTGATGTGATTGCAGAAGTATCTGTCCCAGCTTGCAGAAGAGAGCCTGAAAATGAAGGAAGAGGGCAGCCATCTGCCTCAGGATGACACTGGCATTGTTCCTCACTTTGCAAAGAAAAAACTATGATTCGGATGAACTGGAAGAGCTATTATGAGTGAATGCCAATACTTTATTTTTTTTTAATTTTTATGATATAACTGTCAATTTGCACTGTACAGAGGAGGGGAAATAAAGAGCATGTTCCATGCATCTATGCCCAGAGTGCCATTAAAAACCAAAATGCCTGAAACTGTTTCCCACGGTGAAGCAATGCTGGCATATCTGTAAGAAGTGGAGCAATTCTTTCTCACACGCTGCGTGCTGGGAGTGGTTTCTTAGATTAAATCAGAATTCTCAGGGATTCTTAAAGTTTTAATTCTGATGTGACACATCAGGTCAGGCGGAGTATTTAGAAGCACTCGGCATCCTCCAGTGGACGCTGGAAGGAAAGGAGACGTGACTATAAATAGGCTTTAATGTTGCTTAAAATATCTTCAACCATTTCACTCATTGCCCCAGAGAGAAGTAGGATTTGCATAGGACATCTAAAGCCATTGTGCTAAAACTAGTCAGTAGATGGCATAACATAAACCCCATCAGCAGCCACCTCCATGTGTCTTAGAGCTTGGTGACATGATAAAATGTGTGTATTGTTGAGCACTGACTGTACACCGACTGTGTTGTACGAATGCAGAGGGAGCCACAGTCTGTCCCAGGGACCTTATAGCCTGAACCCAGCACAGCGAGAGCAGTTTGAATACACGTGCTGACAGCTAACCTGCTCTAGTTTTCAGCATTTTCCGTGGTGTGATCAGGATGTTCTCCAGGTACCGTTGTGTTTGAAACTCTTCTTTTTGATAATTCTAAAGGGTGCCAACTTTGAGTCTTACAGACTTGAAACTCTCACGAGAGGCTTTTTTTAAAGTGCCACATGTTCGGACCATGTCTCTTTTAGACATTTTATTCAAGATCCTTGCTTTTGGGGTCTTTTTGTTTTCTTTCAAGCTTGCTTTTCCTCAGCTTGGCAATGTTGAATTTTCCTGGTTTTCATGGAAGGACGCCAGACTTCCAATTTGTTTTTGTATTTTATTTCCCTGAATTTTTTGAGGCGAATACAACTGATGGCTCACAGAGTGCTGCACTGAGAACACAGGATGCACCAGCAGCTCTGGCATTATTATGAGCTATTGTTTCTGCACAGTTGTTGCTTAGTATTTTGCAGAGTCCCTTTGAAATGCACTGTACAAGCTTCTGGTTCATTTCAATAGGGCTTTGTGTAGGAAAGTGAACACGTATGCAAACCATTGCCAGAATTGATCCCGGAGTTATGCTTTTATAAAATGCCCCACGCAATCTAGACAGATGGAGATTTGCAGACGTATTTCCATTCTTTGCCTGGCTCTAATATTCATCACGGTATGTTCTGTAAAAATTGCTGGTGCTGGATATCCTGTTTCGGTGTTGTGCAGAGGAAATAGTTTCCCAGAAGGTTCTAGCTATCCTTAAGAAGGACACGGATGTCACAAAATATTGCAGAGTGGCTAAATTGCCAAAACTGCTTCCACCAAAGTATTCGTTCCATTATTGCTTGTGCCAGCAGCGACACTTCTTCTCTGAAGTACCCTGTAGCCAGGCAGTGTGTCTCAGAGGTGCCGGGTGTTGTTGCCTGAAGGCCTGTTCCATTTCATGGCCTGTGCTTTCCACTCATTTTTATCAGAGGTGGGTTCAGATTTCATATTTGGAATTCCTGCTGCTCGCAAGTTGAGGGATTCTTTGCATCCCAGATTCAGACATGGCCTATCCAAAAGACAAAGGGAAATGAAAAACATTACAGCCTAAATCCTCCTTTGTCCAGACTTGAAGTATGTTAAGACTTGGGCCCATCTGTCATTTAAAACAGCTTTTTTTGTTTATCCCTATGGAAAAAAAAATAAATATTGCAAACCAGGTATTTTTCCTTCAAGGGCTGGGTTCTTCTTTGACTCGTTGTTTTTCACATTGCAGTGAAATTTGAGCACAGGGCTGTTAGGGCGAGAGCTTGTATTGCAAGCTGTAAGATTACAAAAATGGCAGTAAAGATTGTGCAATTGTCTTCTAAAGCACAGCTCTCAAGCTGGTCATGCATCATCTGAATATGAAGTTCCCTTCATGCCCTTCAGCACAATCTGGGCACAAGGGAAGGAAATCACTTCAAATGCAAGCATCAAATCTTTGAAGCTAACCCTGCTATCAAACTGGGGCTCTCACCGGCCTAATGGGAGCTTGTTAGACCATGTGGTTAGGCTTAATTGGATGTGAGACATAGCTGACTATATATCAAAGTCATATGCCTCCAGCGACTTTATCCCCAGGTAACCTCAAATGAGAAAAGTATCACTGTTCTTATTCTTTATTTGTATTGCAGTAGAAGCTTCAGGTCCACTGCCTTTATTATAGGCACGGCACAAATCCACAACAAAGACTTTCCCAGGCCAAAGAGCTTTAAATCAGACTTTCTGAAAACAGACAACAGGTGGATACAGGCAGGCAGGGTAAGCAGTAGGTAACCATGAGATTTTGACTGGCAGCAGAAGAATAATTAAAGTGAGTGTTTACCCAGGGGCTTATTTTTGAATTTACGGGAGAAGATTCAAACTACTTTCCCCCTCCTCTGGTTCTGAACCACTTCACTCCCATTATTCACCGCTTGTATATTTAACCTCCTTTGTTTTCCTGGCTAGCTGCATTAGACACGCAAAATCCCTTCCTCTGAGAGTGGGCCTTGGTATCCTTCAGTCCCCGATAGCTTAAGTTGCAGTCTCCGTCCAGGGCTCCAAAAGCTGGAGTCTTGACTGAGGCTCACCAGGAACTGTCCTGGCTCCAGATGCCTTGTCAGGGCCACGGGTACAGGCCCTTGCTTGCCACTGAGGAAGGAGGCTCCAGATGGCATCTCTGCCCTACGCAGTTTCCTCCTCTGGAGGTAGATGACTCAGGTGAGTGATGCAGGTGCAGTGCCCAGCCCCGCAGACATGATCAGACCCAGACATTTGCAGAGGTGGTTTGGACAGCCCGTCCTTTTGGGCTCTGTCCCGACACAACAGCAGTCTGCAAAATCCTGCAAAATTCTCCCCCTAAAACTCAACATTTGAAAGCAGTTAAAAGCAATGCCAAGTCTCAGCTAGCTCCTAACGATCCCTACGATCAGTTTTCAGCCTGATGCACTTTGAGAACTCAGAGATAATCTCCTTCCCCCTCCAACAGGCCATCATGCAATGCTGACAGGCACTCAACTCCTCAACTTCTCTCTACTACCTATTCTGCTGAGGAAGAAGGCCACTGTAGGCAGCCGCTTACCTTTCTTAGCTTGTGTAAAAATGTGTTGTTTCTTTTGGTTTATTATATTTAAAATCTTGATTTTTTTTTTAGTTGGCATAATTCATCATCACTATAATCCACGCTGTTTATTAATACATATATATATATATATATATATATATATATAGCACAAAGCAGGCTCAGGTCTAGCCAAACAAATATTGATATTTAAAAAGGAGCTTCCTTTATCTATACAAACCATTTCAATACAACTCAACCAAAGATTGCACTTTTTGAATAGGGACTGTGGTTTTCATCTTTGTGAAATCTGTATTGATCTCAAAATAGTCTTTAATGTCAATCTGCAACTTACTTTCTTTGAAGTAAAAAATAAAAAAATTAAACATTTGCCCCATAAGATTAGACAAAGTTTCATATTGGCTTTAACACTAAATTAGTGTTAGGCTGGTTATATTCAGGGTTTTTCTATTCTCTGAGGATTAAGGCTGTGATTTACTGAATTATACTTGAACTGGACCAGATCTATTTATTGAGCTTATCTAATCTTGTTAATTTAAGTTTTGGCTTGTAAACAGTTGGAATTTGTTAGTACTTGTTTAATTATGGAGGAACTGTCACCAATATTAACTGATCTGTGTAACTGATTGCAAAGTGTTTCCATTTGTGTTTCTTAAAAAGAAAGATTTTAATAAAGAGAATTATAAAGCATATACATTGGTGGGTGATTGTGCCAGCAACAACATGCTTCTGGCTTCCCTTGGGATCTATTAAAAAACAAAATGAATAAAAGATAGTTTTGGGGGTAAGAAGGAAGCAGGAGGCCAAAAAGTTTGCTTTTAAATGTAATTTCTAGACGTTGTGATTCTTACCAGGTCGCTCCTGCAGTACAGATCGCAAGTGATTGCTGTCATCTGGTGCTGAAGTTGAAGTGAACACATCTCAGTGGTTCACTCTGTAATTATTATTAATTGTTATTACCCACTCCTGTCCCTCTAGATATGTCCTCACTTCCCTTTTTATTTCTGAATTAACTGGGCAAGCTCTTTGTCCTCGCTGGCTTTTCTCTGTCTCCATCCAAGTTGTCTTCTCATCTTTCTTGAAAGCACTGTATAAAATCGTCCCCAGCCAAGCACCTGCTCCACCTCATCTCAACCTAAGTCCCCCTGTTTGCCCATTTACCCTGTTTCCCTTGTGCTCTCCCTCTGCCTTTGCTAATTTTTCTTCTTTTCAGCAGACTGTCCTCCCTGGTGCCCTCCCACCTCCCCAGGAACCTTTCCCACCACACAACCGGAGCTGCTGGGAGAAAATACCCAACCTCAGTCAGGGTGATGTAAAGAAGTGTTCGTACTAAATATTTAAAGAATGCAATGAGGACAAAAGCCAAGAGGAAACTTCACCGCCAGCTTTGATGAATTCACTCAGCGGAAGACACTAGGAGGAGAACTGAGACAAGGCAATGTCCAGTCCCTGTGCAAGGCAGGGCATGGGGCAGCATCGAAGCAGGAGCTATGCCTCCCGCCACCCGCCGAGGGAGGGAAATGGGCCTGCCTGCCCCACTGAATGGCCAGGGACACAGGCCATGGGCAAAAAGACTGGCACTCGGGTTTTCTGACTCCCCAGTTCATTAAACCAGTGCTTTAGCATCTTTTAAGTAACTTTTGCAGCTGAGGCACACATGTAATGTATTTTAAGCACAAATGGTTTCAGTTCTTCTGTCCTGGATGTACTGAAACCTTTGTACGCATGATTTTGATAGTACCTCACCACAGCTATGAATATGTCTCGCTCTAGAAATCAGGCAAATCAGTTTTGTAAGTGTTAACTTGGCATCACGTATCCGTAACATAAAAATTCCAAACTGTGGTGTTCAAAACATATTTAGTTTCCAGTCCAGATTTTGTCACATGTAATTTTCTTGGTGGGAAGGGGAACTCAGGTGTGAAAGACTTCACAAGTAAGCAGCAGCCTGCACCCGAATACCAGCTTGGCCTTCTGACACAAGGCTGTGACCGGTCTCGCTTGGACAGCCAGGCTGTAAGCCAGCTGTCCTGCTGGACCGGCAGAGCAGACCAGGTCAGGGCTGTCCGAAAACAGGAGCCCTCCCTGGGAAGCTGACCGGGAGGGAGGGCCGGGGCGTGCGGGGAGCCGGGGACGGCGCTGCCTGCTCTGGATCAGGCCGCTGTGGCGCTCGGCCGGTGGACACGCCGCCCCGACGCAAGCGGGGCCAGGCTGATCGGCAGCTTGCTGCAGCACGCACCGGCGTCGCGCGAAGCAGCATCCCTCCGCCTGCCTTTCAGCGCTGGTGCAGCCTGGGACCCCGCCGTGTTTGTGCAGGTGGCAGCGAGGGCAGCCCGAGAGAACGGGTTTGCCTGTGCTTACTTTTCCACGCTGGCTCCACCAATCTCCGCTTATCTATGTCAATATGTTGAGCGCTCCGCATGGGCTTGGCTCGCCTGATGCAATGCTGCAATGTGAAGCCATGGGGGTACGCGGTACATATTCCTGGAGGAAAAGTTTCCTCCATAGCGGAGAAGAGGGGAACTGGACAAGGACCAGGGATTTTCCCTACAACATCTTAGTGGAACTGGGTAATGCTGCGGTGAAATTAAAAAAATATGTTTTTCCCTTGTACAAAAGAAGCATCCATAAGGATCAGCCTCCTCATGGCAAGGCGTGAGCTGGCCTTTCTGACGTGGTGGCCAGGAATCCCCTCCACCTCCCCCGGCACGTCACACCTCCCCTTTGCTTGCCTTCAGCGGAGCTGCGGCGCGTTACAGTGCTGGCAGGCTGACCCCAATCTTTATGAAACGCGCTGTCTCGTACTAACCTAATATATTGACAGCACCATGGAAACACAGCTCCCCAGATGCTGAAGTGAAAGAAGCAGAGGTAGTTTCCATCTCTTCCTTCCCAGCCGTCCCCTTTTGCTGCCGACACGAGGCTCAGAGGGCCCTGCTGGCTGTCCCAGGGGCTTGGGAGATGGCAGGCGAGTGTCGGGGCCACCAGGCTCCATCTTCCACGCTGTGAAGACGGTTTTCTTAGGGCTCATCTGCACACAATTGCGTCAGCCTACCGCAGGGTGAGATTTCTAATCAGATACCCAAGGTGATTAAAGCCAGTGAGCTCTCTCCTTTCAGTTCACATCGGGCTTATTCTGATTAAACGGCTGTCTGTCGGGACCAGCTACCTGAAGTAGCTTCATTTAAGCCGAAATAGAAGCGTACGTCAATTTTTAATTAACTGGGTCAGATCTGAATGAGTGGGCATGTCCAAAAGCTTTTTGTGAACTAGAAAGCTGTGCAGGGCAGGCTGAATCCAGCCTATTAAACGTTTAAATAATTGCCAGGCGGAGTCTTGCCCAACATTCCTCAAAGTAAGACAGTATCAGCAGCATGGCCCTGAGTTGGGAGGCAGCATTTCCGACCTGATTTCTTCCCAGTGCCTTAGAAACAAAGGTTCCTGTTTATAAGCTCTCCTCCCCTTATTCCTGAGCCTTGTTTGAGGACATGCATATTAGTTCCACCTTCCTTAAACACAGTCTTGGTGTCTTTAGAGGGCACAGGAAGCCTGTTTTGTTTGTGGGTTTCTTCTCCGGCTGGGCTGTGTTTGCATTGCAGCTAGTTGATCTTTGGCAGATAGATAGCAACATGTTCTTGGCAGCAAACTTTCACCTTGAGCTCAGGGGGTGTAGCCACACCGTGTTTTGCACACCTGTGTGGGGAACTAGGAAAAACTTGCCTGTTTGTATCGCTGCTGAGATGTTAAAACCAGTTCCACAGCAGTGCTCTTACTGCTTTGTAGAGGTCCCGGCTCCCAAGACGTGGGCACGTTGGAGGGCAGCGTGCGGGCGTCCATGTGTGTGTGCATGAGCAAGACTTGTGCTGCCTTGCGTGGACTTCAGCATTAAGCAGCCGGTAATCGGACGTACTTTGCCAACATTACAATCACAAGTAATATTGTTTTGGTGCGTGCCCAAGTTGAGTTTCTAACCTCCTTATTTACCCTGCTCACTATTACTTCCCATAACGCTCTATCTGTAGGCGTGAGCTGTGGTGGTGAGCTTGCTGAGGGACTGGTGTCGGTGTTCCCCGAGGTGCCCTTGCCACAAAGCACAGGGTCTCTGGAAACAAGGCAGACCTTAAACAGGCGTACTCATAGCAGATTTGGCTGACCAAAACAGTACACTGAGACCAACAGGAAGAGCAGCCTAGGTCTGTCCTGATGCTAATGGGGATCAGCACTGCGCCGGCTGGGCTATTCCAGTGCCTATTTCCATCTGATTGCAATTGGGAAAGATTAACTCAGTTAGGCAGGATATGCTAGATATTAGTCTGCCAAGAGACCAGCAAGGCAGCCAAGATGCTGTAAATGATCCCAGAAACCTTCTCCTTCCTTTTCCCTCAAATTAGCCTGGTTAAGGATGAGGATGGGGGACACGGGGTATTTTAGTCAGGCAGGGCAGGGATTTGCCATTGGATGTTCACCTTCTGCTGGAAGCCCAGCTGCTGCAAGCCTGCATGGAGACCTGGCAGTGCCTCGTGCGACTGATGCCGGGCTGTGTATGAAATGGACGCAAGAGGTCTGAAATAAATTGGTAAGGCCTGTGTTCATGGGTGTTTCCCACCAGCAAGCTGATATCCCTGTGGGTATTGCCTGCTCCTCTGCTTTCCCCTTCCTGCAAAGGCAGATGCTGATTCACGAGCTGCTGCTGTTCAGCCATCGGCACGTCTCTTCCCAAAAGCCCTCCTTGGGGTCTGCTCCCAAAACCAGTGGTGAGAGTCTGGCTGAATTGAGGACTACTTGAGCCTTGAGGTAAGTTAAGTACCTGTTTAAAACAGCATCAGATGCAAGCAGTGCCTAGCAGCCCGAGAAAACACTGGGCTCTGCCAGCCCAGTGACATGAGAAAAAAAAACTGAAGTGAAAGAAACACGTCAGAAATATGGTTTGGGTACGTTCACCCTAGGAACCATCTCTTTGTGCTCAGGGCGTGTTCACGCCATAGCAAGAAACAGCATGAACTCACTTTCATGAATTACTTCTTGTCAGCCTCGCAAAGTGGGAAGTAAATTACGTTTGCTTAAACCACCATGCCGGTGGTCTAAGTGAGTTGATGTTAGCTCAGAAGGAGCCGGGGAGGTGTGTGCACCGGGAGTTAGTGTGGGTCAGCTGCTACACGGGAACTAGCGCCGCTGTGGTGTCTTGCTTGCTTGCAATTGTGTGAACCTGCTGAAGATGCAGACAGTGTAAAGCAGAGCGGTACTTGGGAGGTTTCTGAAGCTCATATCTGTTCTTATTTGGTCCTGGAGGCTTTCAGCAAAGACCTCCCACTGAAACGAAGAAGAATCGTCTTCCTGAAATGCAAGGGACCAAGACAGGTATTCAACCTTGTTCAATGCCTTTCTATGATCTTGTGGAGCCTTTGAATTCCTCTTTACCTACAAGAGGTTTACTACAGTCCAAAATGAGCTCCTGTAGCAAAGAGACGCTCCTTTCTAAGGGGATGTGGGTTGTTGAGGCTCCAGGTCTCCCATCTTTAAAGATTAATGCTTCAAGGTGAGTTGTCATAGGTTACTAAAATAATTTTTTTCCCACCGCTTTCCTTATGTCAGCATTTCTAGAGCTCCAGTGTGTTGCGGCCGCTGTTGTTATGTAAGGATTTATGAATGGCTGCAAAGTTCAAAGGCACATTGGCAACCCCAAGCCCCGAAAAGCCAGGAGTCAGCCCAAGCCCTGCCCCGTTTCCCAAGAAGAAGTTGTTTGTCAACTATTTCTTTTCCCAAATTTTTTTTATTGTTAGCCAGGAAACTTTAGGGTCTCTTTATCCACCTCCCATTTTTTTGAGTATTTAGGTTGCACTAGTTTCATGTTTTCAAATCTTTCATCCACAACCTTGAGGGCTAGGGACATACTTTGTTTATAAATGAAAGCTACAATTCCCTTGTTTCAAGGAACTGGGATTTTAGGATATATTTCCCACAGCATAAAAGTTGTGATAAAAATCACAGGAATTGCCAGCAGTGCACAGAGTCTCCTCTGTTTGGAAGAGGAGGCGTTGGACTGCAGCGAGCTGCAGGCATCACTCGCTACTGTCGCGCCAGTGAGTCAAAGAACAATAACACTGTGGTTAAACATCAGCTCTGCAGGCCTAACTAAAGAAGATAACCTCATCACTTTCTAGCTGCAGTGCTTCACAAAAGGGCTGCCTTTGTAATCCTCCGGATTAACGTCCGCACTCAAGCTCTCCGCCCCAGAAGGCCCCTGCACCCCTGGCAGAGTGCATTTAAAAGTATAAAGCCGTCCCTGGGATGCAGAGGAGGCTGGTGCCTGCCAGGCACCGCCTGGGACCCGTGGCTGTGGCTGCTTCCAAACTGGGAGCATTTCAGCCCAAGTGATCGTCCTCACTTCCCTCTCATTCCTCTTCACTGTTGCTTTAATTTCAGCTCTGTGCCGCCTTTCACGTAGCCCCCCTCAGCTTGAATCAGATCCCTATTGTCTGTGTTGTCAACACAGCTGTTTAAATCCCTTCCCACAAATACCCCGGCTTTCCAGAGAGCTCCTGCCTGCAAGGGCTAGGTGCTATTCTGAGTTTCTGGCTTTTTGTCAGGTCCTGGGCTGCGCTGAGATTCCTGTTTGGACTAGCATGAGGTCAAAATGGAGATGAACTCAGGAAAATCCTCCACTTCAGCATAGCCTGATGCTCGCTGACTGCACGCTGGTGGCTGCTGCAGCGCTCCAGCCTGAGACTGACGGGCAATGCAGAGTGAAGCGAATGATTAGCATTATTAAAAACGCTTTGCAATTATACAGCACCTTTTCATCTAAAGATTTCAAAGCTTCGTAGCACTCACACAAAGTTACTTATTAGCCCTGGCGTTTAGCAGAGTCAGGAAATGAAGGAAAGCAGCTAAGTGACTCGCCTTAGGTCATGCAGTAAGCCAGCGTCAGAGGTGGGAACGGGGCCCCGAAGTGCTGACTCCACGGCTCGTGCCCCAACGCGAGGACACACCTCGCCTTCTCCTGTGCCCGGCCAGCTCCTTGGGGGTGCAGAGATGGGGGAAGCGCTCAGCCCACCCGGAGGGTCAGCACAGCCTGGGCAGTGCTCAGGAGATGCCCGGCTGGGAGCAGCACCCGCCATTCCTAAGCCTTGCTCCTTCCCCCAGGAGCCCACACTGTGGGGCCGAGTCCACGGCAGCCAGCGACTGGAGGGTCTGGAGGGCGAGGGCATGGCATGGCGTGGTGTGGTGTGCCTCCGGGCTGAGCACCGCCGCTCCAGCCCCCATCTCCAGTACGCTCCCTCCAGCCCGCTGGCCGTACGCACCCGGGAAGACTACAAGGACCTTCCTTGACAAGGGACATCTCTTCAACCTTGATACCCCAGAACAGGCTACACAGGAACTGCTGAGGGCCAGAGGTGATTTTGCTTATATCAGCTCTGCAGCCAGGCTGCTACTCTCCCGCTAGCCGAGCCCTGGCTACAGTGAAGGTGCGGCAGCACTGACTCCCTCCAGACCAGGTGGTCCAAGCCTGCCAAGGAACATAGATATACATGCAGACACCTGCCAGGAGATCAGAAATACATTTCTAAGATGTTACGCTCTTTGGCTGGCTCAGCCAGCTGTGCTGCGGGATGCACTGGGTGCCAGAGCTCTGTGCCTTGCAGCAAGAGAGCCGAAAACGTCAAGCCCTTGTACGCCATCAATTCTCTGACTTCAGTCCAGTGCTGGGACTTTGGGACAGTGTGTCAGCAGGGAGGAAAGCCAGAAGGAGGGAATGAAGAGGACGAGCGAGAAGAGAGAGACAGAGAAAAAAGCAGATGTGAAACAGGGTGAAGAGAGGCGGGTAGACCTCTAGACCTCACTGGCCAGGAGAAGGCCCTGGCTGAGTCTCTGGACCCTGCTGAGGTAAAACACCTTTTTGGTGTTTACTGCAAAAGGTGATTTGCACCATTGTATTTTTAAGGTAAAAAAATTATTTCTAAAAAGAGCAACTAATCTACTTCTGCTCTTCCTCTGTGTTGCTTATTTTTACCCTAGAAATAACAGGAAAATCCGCTTTGGTCAAGTTTTTTCTGGGACACTTGAGATGCTTCAGGTTTTTTAACGATAAACAGTATCCCGCTTCAAATATTATATCCCTGTGATCAAAGCAGGTGTGACTGATACAGCTTCAGACTTCCAAGAGGCGTATTTAGATACATAACAGGAACCAATCCATATAGTCAGCTTTCCTTAGGAGCTCAGAGATTTACATGTCTAAACTTTACTGGGATGAGACTCCAGGACTGGGGATAAAACTCTAGTTAAGTAAGCATAACTTCGGTGGGGATAAAACCCATGAAAGGGGAAAAACTTGAAGGCAGAGACTGCAGTTGAATGACTTTCAACCTCAGAAATTATACTGAGAATAAGGAGTCATTACAAGGAGTCATTTTAAAAAGCAAAATAGCCGACTGGTTACAAAAGCTATGTCTCAAAAGTGAGTTGGAGTTTTG
>VZTL01003729.1:9083-23474 GCA_013400535.1 Scopus umbretta
AAAAAAGCCTTGCTCTATCTTTCTAGTCTCACCACCTGGAATCGCTAGCGCTGCGAACACCATGCGGGTCTGGACAGATGCTGACCAGCATGCCTCCATGCCACACGTGGCCCCAGGAATGAGACGGAGGAATAAGTAGTCTTCCCATCTTAATGCATTTTAATTTTTCCTCTAACATCAGCCAGAAGAACTTACAGCGCCCTTTCCTTTCAAATCACCTAGATTTCAGTGGCACTACTGCATTACATATTAGTGTTGGACAAGAAATAAAAACACAAGGGACGTTACCCCTTTCTCAGGCTGCTCCATGACAGAATAATGCTGTGAGCATATGAAGTAGCAATTGTGGAAAATCCCTTATTCTCCTAATACATGCTTACATCACTCACTGTCAAAACATATCCAGAGTACACAGGACTCCCCTTGCATCAGATCCTGCATCTGTTAATGATGGTATTGATTTCACCAAAACTAATCCTGTGAATGAATGCTGTGGAATTGATCCTCTTGTCATCGCATGCTACAACAAAGAGGAGTTTTCAGGAAAAACAAGTTATTTCAATTTAATCTCTTGGTCAGAGGCGTCTTATCCAGTGTAGGTATGAAACTTTTTTGTGGATGCATACACTCACACAGAACCTACTGCTACATACAGACAGAGAAAGAACGGTTGCAGGGTCCCAGGGTTCTTTGATGGCAAACCATACAAGCACAATCATTCACAGTATGGTACGATAAATAGACAAATTATAATAAATACATGGTTCTCACAAAAGAAACACTCTGCCTCCTTATTTTCTTTGAGCTGCTGCCAAGGAGGGACTGTTATTTTCACAAATTATTCTCCTGTATGCCTTTTAGCAAGAGAAGCTTTCTCAGCTAGGCAAAATTGCATAAAAACTGCATAAACTGAAAGCAAATATTCCACAAAAAGTAATTTTAAAATAGTTCTATTGCCCATTCTTCCAAACAATATATAACATATGAGAAAATTCAATGCTATTGCTGCAGATCTGGCCAGAGGTTACTAGTTTGGTCAACGTCTGCTGCTCCCAAGTAGCCATCTGCAGCTAACTTCATCCCTCCCTTCATTTTCCCAGCTCTTTCTCTGAGAAATTCCCTGCTATGCAGAATATCGTGCTATCAGCAGCCAGCCTTGCACAACGCTTTCAGACTGTCCGAGCATGTCAAAGGAGCTGGGAAGGAGAGCCTGCTCGCCGGCTCTCCCCAGCAGCGCTCTGACTGACACAAACACAGACCCAGACTTTTAAGAGCTCCAGTCCCACCCAAGCGCATATTTTCTCCCCCTTTTAACAGGAAAGACAGCTTCACAAGAAACATTCTGGCAATAGCTGCTGCGCATGTTGAAGGCTGAAGACAAAAAAGGATGCCATCTATTGCCAACAATACTTCTATGAAAGGCTGCCATGACGGACATCTGCTTCAGCAAGTATCAGATCAGTTACATTAACCAGAGCTTTACTGTATCTGTATCAGTTACGCCAGGAGACTGCCTTTACAGTCAGGCTGCCCTGAAAGCCCGGGTATTAAGTTGCAAAATTAAAAGCAATTCACCAGCCCTTACCACGCTAGAAACTTTTTCATTGCAATTCCTTCTTCTTTCATTTTTTTTTTTTTTTAAAGAAAAAAAGAAAAATTAAAGAAAGGACGGATAGGTTATTCCTCCACTAGCAAGCCCGCTGCAGGATCTCATACAGAGTGGGACTGGCACAGATCCTGCCCTGCACCCAGAGCCTTGCCCCCACACCTCCGCATTAGGGTCTGCTGGGGTGACGAGCATGCACCCCCTCCACCCATCCGGCACAGATATCCCCCTTAGTTCACAAGGAACATCCTGGAAAGAGCAGGGGGCACGGAGAGAGGAGGGGAGGAAAAACAGTATCCGACACTTCGCAGTATTTCCACGGCTCGTTAGATTTTCGCATGCTGCTTAATCTCTAGCCATAACGCAAAACGCAGTAAGACCAGCTCACTCCCAAACAAATACATATCTTAAGCCCTTACCTCTGTGGCTGAAAAGTTTTCAACTAGTAGGAAGGAAATGAATAACTGGCTGCTTGGGCAGGAGCACAGCAAGAAAGGCACACCAGCAGCCTCACACACAGCCCTATTCAATAAAACTACAGCTTTTCCTTGGCCCCTCCCAAAAGTCAATGCTAAGTGAATACATATCCCTTATGTTTACAATTGGCAGGCAGCGGTATGCATTGTCCTCAATTTATTCTAATAGGCAGCCAATGACTACGCACAAGCCAAGGTGGGTTCAGCCTGCCTGCAGAGATGCCTGTCATTCCCTAGGCATGCTCAGGAAGCCACTCATCAGAAAACCAAGACCTAAAAAGCTCCGAAAATTCGTGCAAGCTGCCAAAACTGTCTTGCTACATGCCCTTTTTTGGTTATCCTTAGCAGGGCCTCTGAAAGTAAATCCTCTGTCAGGAACAATCATAAGAAATGTTAATCTTGGAGAAAGAGGCTGTCTTGTTGAACACAAATGGAGCTTAAAAAAGGAAATACACTGAATGGAAAGGGACACAGTAAACATATTTACTTTCTGCACCAGTTTAAAAAAAAATCAAATAAATAATTTCACCACAGCTAAACTTCATTGTACTTTTTTTAATGAGGACCACATGTAAAAGGGAACACAGAAACACTCTGCTGTGCAAGCTTGATTCTGCAGAGAGAGACAGCAGTGGGAAAGGCACATGAAAGATGAGTTGGCAGGCTTCGCAGCCCGTTTCCATTTCAAATAGTACATCAGAAGTTATATACAGAATATCCATGTCCTGAAAAATAACTTTTAAAGGAATTCAAAATTTTGAGGATGATCCTTAGCACATTGGACTAGTTGGATGAACAGGTTTAGTTTGCAGGTATACAGCTATTTATCTAGACATTAAAACTGGTTCATTTGCTATGAGGACAGCCCTACATCTACATATCATGACCAATGCTTCTCACTGTCTTTCTCTACCATAGATAGTCAGCTTAGATTAATTTTTATCTTTGTTGTTTTGCTTTAGTGATTGCACGCTATTGATAAATTTCCAAATCATACAGGGAGCTTAAAAAATGAAATAACAGATGCAGACTGATGCTGGAAACAAATATGCTACATAAAATAATTAAGAAAGTGTGAAAATAAATATGAAAATTATTACTTAGGACAGCAGCACAGTGCATAGACCCTAGCTCACACATATACTAGCAGCAAGGCTGCAGGAGAACTGCTGACTGCTCTAAGGGGACAGGATTCCAGACCGGGAGATCTTCAGCAGATTTGTATTTAACAATAATATACACAGAACCAGTTAGGGGGAAAATATGTGTAAGATGACTTTGCAGCTGAATGGGCTAAACTATTTTAATGCCTTTCTGGGTCTTTTTTTCTGGTCACTGGGCCCCACGGATTTAGTCACATGTGTAATGCAAGAAGGATTCAGTCCACAGACAGTAAACTAATCTTTATAACATCAAAAAAAAAAAAAAATCAGAGCCAAATCTATGCAAATTTACAGCAAGCAATCATAATTATTCTAGTGTCATTTTAAATTTCACAACTTAATTGGACAAAGTAAAAAAGCAGTGTTTGTTTTTGGAAGGCATCTTTTTTTTTTTTTCTTTATTTTAACAACCCTTTGGAAACTGCCTCTAATGTTAGACATCCCCCATGATGTGGCTGTGCTGGTTTTAAATATTAAAACTAATATATACAGCATATATATAAATTCGGGTTTTAGGATTTACTGAAAAAGGGAGAACAAAATCCTTGTTCTCAGTCATTCCATTAACTATAGAAATTAGCCTATGTATCAATGACCAAATAAAAAGAGATAGTAACATTTTTTAGGAATAAATGACAAATCTCTACCAGATCCTACCATCCTCTAGATTTTCAGAACATAAAACATCAAACAGTCCAGGCTGAGGAGTAAACAGGATTAAGAGATGCTGATGGTCAGAGCAGAAAACTGAATGTTAGAAGTACCCTGAGGTTCTCGTTCCAGCATAGCCATCAAGCCCTGCAATCTCAGTATCCACTGCAACAGGGAGCTAGCAGCTATACGCTACCTAAAGTTGAAAGTAACTATTTGGTTGTTTGGGGTTTTGGTTTGGGGTTTTTTTTGGTGGTGGTTGTTGTGGGTTTGGTTTGGTTTTTTTTTTTTTAGGGAGACTTACCATGAGTTTTATGCTCCCTTGTCAAAGCATCCCAAACTCTTTGTGTTCTAAGTAACTTTTCCATTATAACTTTGCAGAAAGACCAATTTTGCTTTGGGGAAATGATGTCATGAAAAGTAAAGTTTGCATCCTTCTTGCCAAGCTGAATTTAACCTAGAGAAACTTTTGAATTCCATTACTTGAAACTCTGAAGCCAATGAACTGGCACAGATACCATAGTTTTCCTGGAGATATTACTGGAAACCTGAGCTACAAAGGATGCAGGTTAAATTTCTAGTGGGTGCCCCTTTGCATCCTATGACTAGGAGCCACCTGTAAATGCCTGCAGCAAATACATAGTCACAATGTACCTATCCACGATAGTAGGAATTTAAGGAACTATCATGACAGTCCTTGCACTCATCACCAGGGTTACTACTCTCGCCACAGCTTCCCATCACCTCTGCTTTAACAATCAGAGACACTGTGTCATAGCACAGAGCTAAACACATCTTTGGGGGCTGAATAATCAAACTCCTCATTTATGACTGCACGTATAAGACATAGAAAAAAATTGTATATACAGAAATTCGACCCCCAAACCAAGCACAGTTTTAATATCAATACCTTATCATGGTGAAGGCCCTGCAAGTGCTCATTGCTAAGCTCTTGAGCTCAATAACTCAGGGCAAGGGTGGGACTGCTTGTGGTAAGAGCCAAAGCATTTGTATGTCCTGGGCTGTTGGAGCATTCCTGGAGGCCTAAGCCTGCAGTCACTCCCTCAGAAGAATTGTTAGAAGTACCTGGAAATCTCTGTCGAGACTCTGGCTCTCGCAGGTTTATCAATTTTTTCCTACAAAATGTACAATGTAAAGCTGAGGTAAGTTTGTGGTCTAGAAAGTACACTATAAATCATCCCCTGGGAGGCAGGTCTGGATGCTGTGTACAGCCACTCTGAAGAACTTGCATTTTGGCACCACAACACCCTCAAGACTCAGCAGGCAGTGGTGACCAAAGGGGCCGCTTGGATTATTGCTGTTCCAGTCCTGCAACTGCTTTCTTCCCAAAGCAGCTGTGATGGCAGAGCTGTGCTCCTTCCCCGGAAAAAGTCTTTGGAGTATTTGGGGAGGGATAATCTTTTGCTTTTCAAAATGAAATCACTTTTTATTATTGAGCTTCCCAAAATAATTTTTTCTTCTCTTTATTTGACATGGTGCACGTGTCCATCACTGAGTAGCAGTGAGTCTCCCACCACTGTCACTGCAATGTCTTCAGCTGCCATTTCAGAAACAAAGAAGAAATATGTTCCCCCACCCCTGCACATTCCCCCAGTACCACAAGATGCATACAGAGCATCAAATACACCATGGGGAAGGCCATTCTTCCCATCTGCTCCCATCCACTTTGGCCATTGCCTCACATCCCCAGTATCTCATTTTTTGGTGGTCTGTGCAGCTAACAGTGGGTCAAACTGTCCCAGTGCTCATGACATACAGATAGAAATCTTTAGAAAGGAGCTTCCATCCTGTAACTAGCACGGATGCTCCATGTTTAGGTGGGGAGACCAAAGCTCTGCTTAGGAGAGTCACAGCAGCAAGGTCTGTGCTAGGAGTAACAAACTCTGTGCCCTAGCAGAGAGACAGACACAAAGAGGCAGGCTTCCTCCTGTACCAGGGTAATGAAGATGTGTCATTCAACCCTGCTGACAAGAAAGCACTCTTTATTTCCAATCCTGGTACCAGTAACAAAGGTGTGACATGCTGGAGTGCTGGCGTGGGTCACAGATACAAAAGGTTATGATCCTGTCAGCAGCAAGGGTCAGCATCCGTTGAGTCCTGGCAACCACGGCTACAGCTGAACATCACTCTTACTCTAGTAAATGCCCTCGAACCCAAGGCAGCAGTGCTTTTATGTCACACTTGGGTTCCCTTCACAGCTATGCAGGGCAATTGTTTACTGTAAATAAAAGTCTGTCATTCTTTGTCTCTGAGAAGGACAGGGAGGGAAGGGAGTTTTAACAATTCCAATGACAAAATATATCCCTGGAGGGGCACATGGCTGCATATGGCAGCAGCAGAGCCTTGGTTCTACCCTATAAACCCTCTATGGAGATAAAGGAGGTATCAAAAGACCGTGTCTTCAGAAGAGAGGTAGGACTCTCTTCCCTGGCAACATTAAAACCTCTCCTGCTCCCCCCTGTATATTGGAGCATTCCACACAATGCTGAGTATCTCCAAGCATCCCTGAAATACCAGTCACAACTGCATCATTCTTCACTTTCAGCCCCTCCAGAATATAAGTGCTCTAAGTGGAACGTCACGATCAAAGATGAGGGGGACTCTTGTGAGATTACACAAGATGCCCAGGCTAACACGATCTTGCAGGAAGTCCTGTTATGTATGCCAGGGTAGGTGAGAACTGTGTTGCTTGCATGAACAGAAAGGAAGGAGGACTAAGCCTCCATTGGCCCCCAAAGGACACAACTGCCCTAGGAACTGGGTTGGATGACAAGCATACCCAGAGAAAAGCCAGCATTAGGAGCAGTTGAGGAGACACCAACTTACACTGTCTGCCCTCTGTACCCTGGTCAGACACAGGACGGTAGGAGGGGCACCCTCTCCAGCAGACTTTGCTTTTTATCCTCCCTTGGTACAACAGAGAAGTGGGCAGGAAATGTGTTAGCTCATAGCCCATTCTCTTGCTCCAGGCCAGAGTGGAAAGCGTGGTTTGGCTCTGCACATTTTCTCATACCCCCTCATAATATAAAGAGAGCACAGTGTGGGTTCCCGCCACCCCAGCAGACGATTTCTAAATGATGCTATGGCTATGCCATTTCCACAGCTCATCTGAGATCAGCCTAATCTTATATACAGAGGATACAGCCCAGATGGCAGTGCTCACAGCTGTGCACATCTGACATGAAGGTGAGTAAGCTTAGACTTGTGAGCGAGCCACCCAGCTGCCAGGTCTGTCTGAGGGATTGCTTCAAAGTGTGTGAGGGAGAAGCCCACACACCATGAGATTTGGTCATCTTTATGATTACCTCCTGAGCACAGACAAGCTGCTTCTATGTTAGAGAGACAGAGGTAACTTTTTAGGAAAATTTTACACATGCTGCTTCAGGTCATATCTTTTGGCCTGGAACAGCACAATCCATAGGACTTCAAAGCCACCAGCGCACTCAAAGAGGGCATAAAACCTGCCACAAAAGAGAGCACAGGAATACAAACATCTCTTCAAATGCAGGGCTGTGTCACTGAGTCAGCTGGAAATAGAAAGCTAGTGTTGCTTAGACACAGTAACAAGGACTAGAATGTAGATACCAAGAGGGATCTACGTCTTTCTTTAAACAGATACCAGCCTCAGTCTCCCTAAGACTCATATATATATCCAGTGGAAGAGACAGAGCCCTCCAATGGGCTATTCACATGATGGATGTTTAGCACATCCAGAAGAGCTGCACTGACAAATAGGAAACCCAAGGCACCAAGCGTCCCACTCAAAGTGCCACAAATCCCCCATAAGTGGCAAGGACTGATGTTCTCTTTCCTTGCTGAAAGGCATTCTGAGTCTTCTGGGTGCTAATAAAAGCAATAAATGAAGAAAAAAAAACAATGGACCCTGTTTAAGGTGCAGGAATCAAGAAGCATACCATGTATCGGTCCACACCATAATAACCAAGCAAGGAGTGCAGGGCAGAATATGGTACCAGTTTCAGGTTGCATAAAAGTATTAGGAAAGAAGACACCCGCTATGGGAAAGAGAGACTTACCTAGCACCCTGTGAGTAGGGATCAGTCCAATGTTTCCAAGAGCAGCACTCCCTCACCTCGGATTAAAGAAATGAAAAAGTAGGTGTGTAATTATATATCATTGCCATTTATTTGGTGTGGCACATCTGCACATTTCTGCTAGGTGTGGTATTTTATTTCTCTTGGTTTAGCCAGCTGAATATATGCAAAGCACATTTATATACTAAAAAGAAAAATAAAAACAAAAATGGGATCCCAAAATCTGCTGGAAAGACACACTTTACCTGCAATAAGAAAGAATTAATCATGGACACATTGATTTTACCTTACTAAAAGCAAAACAAACAACATAGTGGCCCATGTTCCAAAGAAAACAGAATACCTGCACTTTTCCACTACAAAACTAAGCCTAGCTACAAGTACACAGTGCCCCCCAAAGAGCAGAGACTTCACAGCACCTACACTCATCAGTAGAAAAAAAAGAGCTTTTCTGGATTGCTTTGGAAACGTAGGACTTTTATACACTTTCTCTGCAGGCTAACATATGGTAGGGGAACCCTGCCCTCGGGGACACCACTTTTCCTGAAGGGCATGCCCACTTCTCTCGCACAGAGTACAAACTGTGAACAGCAGATCTGTATCTTTTTCCAAACACCCACGTTTTCCATTGCCAGCCATGAAAAATTACACACAATGAAATTAGCAGTGCTCAGAAAATCTGTGCACATTCTCAGTTTGCCTTGGTTTGAGAAAAATCAGTGCATTTGCTCAAAACAATCACACTGTACACAATCCTCCTTTGTAAATTTGGCTTTATTTTGAGTATTGTTTTCCAGGCAGAAGACGATGGTGCCATCATTTACTTTTGCAACCAAGTTACAAATTGCACAGCTGCTGGTACGGGTATTTTGAGGGTAAGGCATATTCCCTAGCCTTGATTCTCCTCTCACTTAGACTAGGGTAAACCAAGTGTCAGCCTAATCAAATCAATGTTCTCTGACGTATCCTATTGTTACAGCAATGTGAGAACCAGGCCCCTTTGTGCTCTGATGCTAATAAACTATTCAGCTTCAGCAGTCTGGCTCAGGCGATGAGCAAAGGTTAGGTCTCGGTCATTAACTTAGACTCAAATGAAAAACACAACTTTAGTGGGCAAAGTCCATTTCAGTCCCACTCATGCCCATGTTTGCAAACAATACTTTCGATCTTCACTTAGGTCTCCTGTTCAGCTCTGTCTGCTGTAACAGAATTCAATACTTGGAGCTGCTTCTCCACAGCCATATCCCTAGGGATGGAAAGCCACAGAGAAAGAAAGGCGCCTCAGGGAACTGAAAGCTGTGCTTACTCAACAAAATTGAGTAGAGATGGTTGGCAGGCTACTGGCGAGAATACCCAATTCCACTGGTATTTGCTTCAAACAGCCAATCTGTTACTGTCCCCATTTTATCCATGCAGCACATGCACAAGGGGAAGAGCTTGAATATAGTTACCACTTTCCAGCCTATTCATGCTATATCTTATTGTCATATATATCCTTATATCTCCTCCAGACCCAAGAAGCTCTAACCAGTTCAGTCCACACTGCCTGCATATAGAGAGGACCAGACCTGTTTCTGTATGGTAATGGGCTTCAGTTCCAAACGGGTGAAAACCAGAACAATAGAAAGCAAGGAGTATTGCTCCCTTTTTAAAGACGGGAAACAAGGTACTGAGGAGATCCACGTAGATCCAGCTTAGATCCACACAGTTATTCAGACATTCAGCTCATATTCACACAGATAAGTCTCCCATCATTTAAGACTTCAGTCCAGTGTAGTCCTGGCTCTCGGTGACTTGCATAACATCATGCAGGCAGTGTCTGGCAGAGCCAAGGAAGGAACCCAGTTTTTCCCCATCTTCACTCACAGAAAGAGAGCAGGGCAAGTTGGAGAGCTGAAAGAAGGGGAGGACGGACTGTGATTGTTAGGCAAGAAGTGGCTATGGCACTGTACAGGACATGGAGGAGGGTGCTGTGAAGGGTGCATAGCAGAAGACTGGAAGACAAGACTTGTTGGAAACCTCAGCAAACACAGCACTAAGCAGAACAAGAGGGTGAAGACTGGCGGGGCAGGGGGGACAAGAGAATCCAGTCGCATTTTTAAACTCTTATTGATATTACATACAGAATGGCTGAGATGCACTGTCCCAGCACAGAACAAATAAACCAGTTGCAGCTTTGTGCCATGCTCTGAGCACTCACATGCTGTGTAAGTGCTACTAGCACTAGTGAACAAAGTCATTTAAAATGAGATCTCTAGTGCCCTGCATCACACCCTGTCAGCTTGCGTGATGCAATAGCAGAGCCAGAGTTAGAAGCCCACTAGAGCAGACTGTGGCTGTGCCAAAGTAACACAGTGGTTTTGTGGAAGGAGCTACGCATCAGTCAGAGTACACCCCTTCCTCAATCTTCCAGCCATGCAATCCCTCTGGACAGAACAAGCGTTTGCCACTTCCTTGGAAAAGCCAAATTTCTGTCATCGCCATGGACAAGGAATCTATAGGAAAGAGAAGCAGACACAGCAGACAGAGCCTCATCAGCAGTTCAAGACATTTTGCCAAGCCAAAATCTCTGTCTGCCCTTGGGTTTATCCAGTGGACAGAAGGGTAACTGCAAGATCTACCTCAGAAGAAATGAAAGCATTAGAGGAGAAGAGCAAGCAAATGAAGAAACATTAGCAATACGGTTTATGTAATACCATGGACCAAATTGAGAACTGGATATAGGAGAACTGGATAATTTTCAATCCAGTTAAGAACTGCATATAGGAGTGCACACAGCCCCTAAAGTTCATCTAGCAGCACATACTGCCAAACCGTCTTGCCCCAAAGCTGAGAGAGGCGTCACTAAAATGATGACTACTCCTATTTCAACACTTTCTAATAATCTTAGTTGGGATTCAAGTCCCCACAAGGTGGTCCCTTACACTCCAGCAGCAGGTTGTGGGAGACATTTGTGCCAGTGCGATCTCCAGGGACCCAACAATCATGCATGCACAAGCAGGACTCCACACCAACAGTCCTAGGAAAGTAAGAACCCCAGCACGCGTTTCTCTGAAGGATATGGCATTTAGTGCAATAGCGGGCATCATGGAATGTCTTTCCCTGCCCCCCTCATAGGGAAAAAGAGGGATAGTGCCCTTTTTGCTAACTATCCAGCATGACATTTACTCCTCTCCAAATCTAGACACACAGAGCTTCCTCTTAAGAGCTCTGGGTAACGTTCTCTGACAGGCAATTTCCTGTAGCAGCTTCATTTAAATAAAAGAAATTAAACATGAATTAAAAAATAGGACCAGTGCAGAAGCCTCCATGCTATGTATTTTGAAATTTCATTTCATTCTACATTTCCCATCCTGCAATATTCCCAGTATGTCCCAATCGTTTGTATTGACGAAGTAGCATGACAGAATTTCTCAAGGCGAAGCTATCAGGGGGCAGCTGTGGCTTTGAACTGCAGACAGCTATGCTATTTGTCTATATAAGCTAAATCACTGGCATAAGTCATGATGAGGTAACTACAGAAGTATACAGGAAAGAGGAGTAACAGCTCATATGTTTCTCACAGTTCCAGTCTCCAGTTCCTCTGCACTTCAAAATGACTTTGCTTCCAAGAGATTAAATCTCTGCACTTTGCTATGCAAGTGGTGTAGCCACAGTTTATAGCAAAACTGAGGTTCATGCAGAATGTACCTTTCTGCTTTGAGCACATAATATCAAACCTACTTGGCCTGCCCTTTGGTCAGAAGGTGAAATTAAAAGTGCTAGGTTTAATTCTCTAGGCAGGGGGCATGCTTACCTGAAAAAAATTACTTTGTGACCTCCTGGCTCTCCCATGATCAGCATTCATCAAATACTCATTAAAATATCTGATCTCCTGAGCAGCTCCAATTTCTTTTTGTCCCTTCCCTTTCCAGAATAACCCATGTTCACCTTCTGTCGCAAGCTCCAAACTCCTGAACTTTAGTGTAATGTAATCTCCAGCATATTGATATTTGCACATTCTGTGCAAATATCCTATCTTTTCTCCTATTCTTTAAGACAGATGAAAATAACAAAAAGTCAAATTTTCTCTTATTTGTTCCTTCAAGAATAGTTCACAGCATTTGAGCACTGAGTGCCAACTGTATGACGTGCACTGATGTCAATTAAAAATTCCATCTTTTTCCCCATTCAGTCCTTTGAATTTATATTTGAAGTGCTTTTTTAAAGTCCTTATAATGACCTTCCTCCAAATCTGTTTCAGGAGGAATGGAAATGCGATACTCCTGGGTTTCTGGAATTCTTCTTTTGTAAGTCATGGTATCTCCTCAGATACCACTTCCTCAGACAGGCCATACAATGTCAGGGAAGACTGCAACACTCCTGTGTCTTTTTGCAGTGGTAACAGCGGACACAAGAATTGCTTCCAGATACCTTGAATAACTGCTCTAAGGAAGCCCTGCTTATCTTCTTTAACAGCATCAATGGAAACCTAGTAAAGCAAGTAGGTCACAGATTTCTATGGGTGTAAAGCACATTCTTTGCCATCATGTATGCCCTGAGGTACTGTGTTCCTGATTTATATTTTACCACAAAAAATTAGCATGGGGATGCCTGTGCAATACACATTCAGAGTATCCCTCTCAAAGTAGATCTTCACAGTTGGCTTGATAAAATAGGGGTCTCAGGATACAAAACCCAAAAAAATAAGCAGTCTTTGAAAGGTTGCATATTTTCATATTAGAGACTGAAGAGACACATCTTTGAGAACATTTAGCTGAGCATTCATTACATTTTCCTATAAAGAAAATAACTTATTCTTCCATAAAACTCTCTAGACTATCATGTGCTACTCTCTGTTAAGGCAGCACCATTACCACATTCTTCTCATTTCTAATAGTCTCACAAGCCATTAAAAGCAATTCCCAGTGCTGCAAGTTTAGATACTGATGATGTAAACCAGTCACCAGTGGCTTATGGTTAATATCTTCATTATTTTCAGCCACAAAGACAACTTCCATAAGCAAAAAATAATCAATTAACTTCTTCTAAGCACTAATATGGAAAGAATTATGCTTGCCTTTACAAAAGCCTTTTCATCACTATTAAATGTTTCGGGGTAAAGGAAAGCGATGTCCTTGCCAGCATCTACCACGTATGACATCATAACCATCAAGATAAACATCTATACACCTTGAGTCAGAGCTGCTTCTGAGTGTCAGAATGCATGTGTCAATTCCTAACTAATAACTATTGTTCAGATTCATCAGAAGAAATATCACGAGTTTCACTTTTTCCAGAACTTATCACACTATAACACCACAGGCAAAAAAAAAAAAAATCATAGTTGATAAGTTTTTTAAGTGGCCTTAGTTTTTAGAGTTTAAATTGACCATGGGTCAGAAACATGTTCCTGTTGTTGGTTGCCATCTTTAGTGTTCAAAGCAAGTTTCAAATACTCTATACTTGACTGAAAAAACTGACACTTGGCTTCTTTAACTTGGCTCCTGAGCAGTTATATACAATTGAATGCTTCCTCAGAATCACAAGGGTTTTCCTTACACAGATGCTTACAATGAAAATATCAAAGAAACAAACAGCTTGCCCAAGTCCCTGCACAGTCTAATTGGCAACACTTCCCATTTCTAAGCAGATCACAGGTAAATTCACCAGCCTTCAGTGAGATACCAGACCCATTTTGGACAGACCCTGAACCAGACTGCAAAACAATTAAGCTGCTGATTGCATAACTATGCAGTAGGATAGCTATACACACTGGAATGTATAGCTCTATATTTCAAACTACTGTCATCCTGCCTCCAGCGTATGTCAGGAACTCATAAAATCACAGTGAGAGGATTTGCTCATTCTCCTCAGCCCACATCAGCAGGGCTTACTCCTCAGTTTGCACCGCACTCAGTTGCAGAATCCCACTGGCATTTGTTGTGCTCAGCACCAGCCTGAAGTCATGAAGAGCTGTTGTGAAATGTAAGTAAAGCCATGAAGCCATACTCTCCCTCACAGTGGATGTGAACTCTTCCATCCCCACCTGCACCAGGGGCACACTGAGAATGAAATAATATTTGCATAATGCTATGACCAGGCAAAATTCTATTCTGACACTTCTCTGGGCTGGTCAAAGCCCCAAATGTCTGTTTCACAGGAAATTTCAACATTTCAGGACTATCCTTGTGTTCATTATTTAATTGAAAGAAAGAAAAAAATTACAGTTAAATGAAATTTCAGATATACCTTCTTCTTGACAAGTAAAGATATTGTCCTGGTTTCAGTTTAATTCAGAGTTCATTTTCTTCCTAGCAGCTGCTATAGTGCTGTGGTTTGGATTTAGGATGAGAATAATGCTGATAACACACTGATGTTTTAGTTGTTACTGAGCAGCGCTTACATGAAGTCAGGGACTTGGAGCTTCCCATGCTCTGCCA
>VZTL01003734.1:0-13997 GCA_013400535.1 Scopus umbretta
AAACTACCTGCAGAATTGGGGGGGATGTTAAAATGCAGAGAAAAAGGGTCATTTTTTTCCAACATGTTATTTTTACTTTCTTATTTTATGTATCTGTATATATTTTTACTTTGGCACGCTCTCTGTGCAATATTCTCTCCAACAGCACTTGCATGAACTGAAGAGGCAATTAATATGCACAGTGTCCTGGAGGAGAGGTGCTCCTGAGCTGCAGCTGCCGCTCACCAAGGTAGATGCTGAATTGACAGACATAGGCTAAATGTGCCTGCGCTGTGCTAAGCTGTAATTCAGATGCAATTCTCTGTATAGCAATGACATCTTGGGGCTGGGAACGCAAGAATACAGTCTTGATAGTTCCACTCCCTGGATGCAGATTTGGATCTAATAGTAACAGAAGCTTTACACTGCAATAAGTGAGCTGTTAGAATCACAAATTAATTCATGTGTAAAAGTGCCCTTTCCTAAGGCACTTTGTTTGATGACAATGGTAATACTACTTTGTATTATGATGATAATACTTTGCATTTCTTTGGCATCTTTCATCTCAGGATTTCAAAGCGCTTTAGAAACGTAATGAATCATGCCTCACGACACCCTTGTAAAGGAGATGAATAACGAGTCTCATTATAATTGCTTTGTTATGGAGACAGATTTTTAGCATTTATGTTTAATGGAGTTATGGTATTTTGTTTGTTGAGAAGGTAGTACATAAGTTTTTAATATATTGGCAAGTCTGTAGATTAGATGTTTAATTTTAAATTAGTTATTCTTCCCTGTTCTTGATGTGGATTATCTTCCTGTAGATTGGTATGGTTAGGAAATAAAATATGGTTAGGAAATAAAATAGATTTGCTGCTCTTGTTTTCTTTCCACTTGCCACTGCTAGTATTTCAAAATATTTCATAAAAAATGCATTGGAAACACTCTTTATTTTGAACATAAGGTCTTCATCTTGAGAAAGAAGCCACGTGTAACTCTTCTCTGCACTGAGATGAAGTTTCTTTCGAGATCTTAGCCACCATCAGAAACTCTTCTATTTTTTATCCCGGTTTGAGTTGGTAGCACAAAACACAGGTCGCCAGTGTATTTAATGGCTTTTCTGTGTTTTGCATAAATATTTCTGTAATCGGAGCATATGTCTATTTTTGACATATGGACCAGTTATTTTTTTCTGAGTATGCCTTATAAAGATTGCAAAACTATACAACGCTTTTGATTTATGTGAGAAAACTACGTTATGTTATTATAAGCAACACAATACATGTATTTTCCTATTATTTTACACATTTCTGTGATTTTCTAGTTATATAACAATTTATAACAATTATCTAATCTTCTCTTTTTGCCTTTTAGGTAGGTTTTCAAATATGTGCTTTCAAGGACATTGATTACAATACAGTGTTTTGATGGCCAATGAGGCTAACCTGTCAATTGAAGGCAGAAAATGCATAATGGTATGATAACCTTGTTATCTTGAACATCGCACTGCTTTTAATAGAACTTCACTTAACCATCTTCATCAATCATCAGATGTCATGTAATCTGCACCATGAATAAGTTGAAATTTGTGCTCAGACTTGATTACATCATTATAAATGTTTGTTTTTACACATTTTAACTTCTGCCTTTTCACCTTTCATTGCCTTTTACATATCTCATATGTATGAAGACTGATGCAGATAAGCTGTTCTTTTTTTTCTGGGAATTTGTAAATTGTAAAAAGATATTTATCCTGGATGCATTATCATGGCAACACATCCATAATCTCCTGGGGAACAAAGTCATAGAAGTACTTTATTATCAAACCAGTGAACTTCATAATTTGAAAGTTCAGTGGAATATTTCTGTGCACATCATTATTGTATTAATTGATACAAACACTCATAGGTATTCTTATAAAACTTAATTAAACTAAGTAGAGAATTAACTTTTTTCTGTTTTGTTAGATGAATGAAACAATTTAAGCATTTAGTTTTTCTCATTGAAATTAAACTCAAAATATTTTTATAATTGAACTAAATGCTGTATTCTGCTCAAAGAGGGCATTATAACTAGGTTTTAACCATTTAGATTTGAAAATTTAATTTTTAGTTACATTTCATTTAGGTTTACATTTATAAATAACATTTTCATACATTTTGTTAAAAATATATGAATACAATGTTTTGACTTTTCTAAAATATTTCCCTTTCCCAATTCTTCTCAAACTTGCACACTGGATTTAATGTCAATTTACCAATAGTTTGTTGTTAAAACTTCAGTTTAATATTTTGACTAATAACAAATAAAACTTGAAGTAAGTCTATTATAGGAATTAACATTCTAAACTGTAGCTGAAAAGACATGCAAATTATGGTCCAAATAAAACAAGGCACTGAATATTTTGAGCTGAAAAGAAATACTCTTTTTGTTAATTGCGATTTTAATTGGAGATTTACAGAAGCTGAAATGTCAAATGCTTCGGAAAGCGAGAGACTGAGTGCTACAAGGACTATCTGATTTAGGACAGAGAGGTGAAATGCATGGAAGCCACAGATATAACTTCAGGCTACACAGCCTTGGAATACTGTACTGCAGAAATATTTTTTATTTCATGGACTACTCAGGAATGTCAGGTAGGACATGCTTCAGTACATGGTATTCATCTTTGGTTTGGTGGGGGGTGTTGTTGTTGTTTTTGTTATTTTTATTATAATTAATAAAAAATACCAGTATTATATTTCCTAGTCATAACTTTGGTTCTAGAGAATGAAGTTATACTGAGATTTGAATACTTTCTCTGGTCTTTTGTATCAGGCTCTGCAGCCTTTATATCTGATTTCAGGCTGTAATTGCTCTGGGCAATAAAAGTAAACTATTTTACTCTGTATGTGCATTTTGTTTCTATTTTATTTCAGTAGAACTGCTACATAATTGTATGAAATGTGAACTAGAGCATTGTTGCATCATATCATCCAAATAATAAAAAAATCACTTCTGAATTAGAGAAGACACATTCTTTAAGGTTTTTCCTCAGCCAAATTTAAGGGCAGTAGAATTTGAAGACTTCTTCAAATTAACCCATTATAAAATGCTTCATGTTTAATGTATAGTGTCTATATGTAGTTTAGATTATTTAAAATTATTCTCTTGGTATCTTTAAAATCTGCATACTTCAGTTACTGCAGGACGTCCCTGAAAAGGATGATTTACAGTCCTTGATTTTCAGGGTTAAAGGTGCAAAAAAAAGTGTACGTCTGCTTTGTGAGGGTTTTACTCAGTACTTTGGTGTACAAAACCATTATAGTTGTACTCAGCATGCGTATATCTGCTCAACTTTATGACTAGTCATTTTGTACATGCGTGCATAAGCAAATTGAAAGGACACACAATACTTAAAATTGCACATATGGTTTGGGAATGTAGCATTAATCTCTTCTCAAAATCTCTTACCTATAGATCAGCATCAGAATAGAATTTATTGTTTGTTAATCAGTTCTTTGGGATTCTCATTTATTCAGGAAAATTTGTCAGCTGAGCCTATGACTTTCAGAGTATTGGAAGATGGATATCATGTCCTCTTATGCTAGATGAGAAATCAATTTGAATGAAGTGAAAATCATCCTCTGCCTCAAGAATTACAGATTAGATTGTTGCATTCATCTCTCTGATGATCTTAAAGAGTCCTGCAAACAACAGCTACAAAGATCTAAGAGAACAGGCCTCCAGACAAAAATAAATTTTTCCATTAAAATCTGTAGGACTACTGTTGAATGAATGAAGAAAAGAAAGATGAGGCATCATCATTGGAATGAATTTTCAGACATGGAAGTGCTAAATATCAGTCTTGTGCCCAGGAAAAAAGCAAAATAACTCAGACCAAGATATTAAAATATCTTCTGAGTTGATTTCAGTATGAGTGTATCACAAACAGGAATATGTAGCTGCATGTGGTCCTTGATACCAAAATACTTGTATCTGTGCTTTAAACCTATACTCAAAGTTTTACTGAATGTGTGGCTAGAATAGTATAAACCTACCCAATAACTGAAGTCAAACAAGTCCAGTAATGTATGTATGCTCTCATAAATGCCCTCAGAGTTCCCTTCCTCTTGCTTGCAGCCTTGCTTGTTCTGTTACACTATTCCGTGATGTTCAGTTTCTCTGCCAACTTCCAGGTCCTTAAAAGAGGTTCTTTTGGCAGCTGCAAATGCTCTTATGAGCAACTGCATTTGAAATTTATCCAAGTCTCAGACAGTTGTAAAATCTTGCAAATTGAAAATCCTTGGATCTCCTGGGATATCACTGTTTAAGATCATGTTTAATCTCCTTTTAATATCCTCTCAGCAGTTTGATCCTGATCTTACAGTGATGTAAATTCGAAGTAACTCTCCTGAAGTCAATGTAAAATGTAAGTAAGCCAATGGCATTATTTTGGATTTATGGCATGAGAACAGAATCTGGCATAGCATTCTTGTTTTAGATCATTGAAATAACAAGTGTAAAAGTTTCTGAATCATGTACTCTTCCTTCTTCATCTTTACTAGCCAAAAGGTTTGTTTGCTTTATTTGAGCTTGATCTGAAGACTGATGACATTAATAAATAATCAGTTATATTCTCTAGCTTCTTTACCTCATCTGTTTGCCCCTTTATGTTGCAGTTCTCCTATGGAGTCTTTGTCTGTTAACTTTTCAACAGAACAGATACTGAAATGGTACAGGAACAGTATTAATTTAATTGCCTGAATCACTGCAATAAAAGAAAGAAAATCTCCCTTTTCTCTATGATCAGGATCTTCAAACATTTGGGCAGATTTTTTTAATCTTGGTTTTATTGGACACTTGTAGCCATCACTACTATCAATTTTAGTATTACAATTAAAGGGCTAAAAGGTCTACCAATCCAGTCTTTTTTTAAATGTCTGAGCATGTGTAACTCTTGGGGACATAAGGGTGTTATTTATCAATACAGTTCTTAAATTCTCTGTTTTTAGTACTCTTGAATAAAAATTTTCAAATACTATTATCTATCACTAGCAGTGCAATCTGATTAAAACTTCAAAACAATGTCAAACAGCATTATCAAACTGAAAAAGAAAATGCCAAGACCTATAATATAGTACCATGTACTTTATGTACATCATAAAAATCAGGTTGTAAGAGGCAGGTCCGTGACTTTATTTGCAGAAGTTTAGATGAAACTCCACTGAAAACTGAATTTTAAAATCTGAGGAGTCTATCAATTGGCTTATTTTACCATCTTGTAGGTATGCTCTTGAAATTTTAGACTGGTATCTTGGTCCATTCAGGACAGGTCTCAGCACCTGTCTTGGAATACAGAGTAGGCAGCAATGGAAGAGAATATCTACTCCTTTCTGAAATGCTGCAGAAGGCAACTTCTTTCCAAGAAGATGCTTAGAAAAGCTAAGGAGAGTCAGAGTCATGAATACATCCCTAAAAGCAGAAAGCAACAACAGAGAACCTCTCAGAAATTACTACATGGGAGAGGGTTGCAGGTACTGCTTTCCATGGAAATAAGGTCATCTGGATGCTAACAGTTTAATGAGGGCTATTTGCACATTCCTAGATGGCAGCAGTGGAAAATGGAGAAAGATGAGGCTTTCTCCGAGTAGGTCTTATGGAAATGAAAGCATTGTCCATGGATTAAGGGCTCTGCAGATCCAGAATATGTGTAATTTTTTCCAATACTCCTAGGAAAGAGCTATTCAGATATGTTAAATTGTATGAAATGCTTATGCAAAACATTTCTTTGTGTTGTATAGCCTGAATATAGGCTGAAGAGGCCTAGTCCATGTGGCAATTTGCATTAGTTTATTTTCTAAAAATGTAGTTTTTCTTCCTTTGTTGATTAAATTAATGGGGATGGTGTACTGGATTTTCAGATGGAATATGTTTTTCTTCTAGTTGTATTTGACAGTATGGCAGCATAGTGTGAGCATGTTTTCTACGATTTGTTAGCACCCACAATATTTCACTCGGAAGAAAACTGACATTGTTTGATGCTTTAAGCATCTGTGTTAATCTACCTTCTGATTTTGAAAAATGGAAGGCAAAGAGTAACACATCTCAGCTATTGAATCAACAGAAGATTTGTGGGGGTTTTTTTCTCAAAAAGTAAAAAACATCACTAAATGTATAGAACAAATAACCAAAAACATCAAATGACCAAGCAACAGAAATGCATTATAAAAAGCTGTATTTCTCTCTGGTGTCATAAAATGCAGTGGGGACAGAAATCTTACTTTTTAAATAGGGAAACTTCAAAAATGAAACTGGCATCCAAAATATAAGTCATGTAAGAATTTTTTACATTAGTTTACGTGACTGTTACTGTGATATTATTCCTGTAACAGTGGTAGTATATTTATAGTGGTTGTTTGACTGTATAGATATACAGCTGATCTCTGTGAGGAGTTGAGCTGTGCAGATGAAGACTGACCAGCCAACACATGTCTTCACATGAGTACTCACTGGTTGGTCAAAGGATAACAGGAGCTTATTCAGCCCTTTCCCATGTGTGGATGCTGCAAAGCTATGGGGCCTGATCTAAAGCTCACAGAAGTCAATGTGAAACCTTCCTCAACTTCTGTAGTTGTTGGGCATGCGCTGTTGAAATCTCCCATCTCATGTTCCTTCAGACGCAGAACCTACTTTTTGTATTGGTTTCATAACAGTACTTTTTTTTTTTCTTAGAAGGACACTTTTTTTTCTTAGAAGCTTGTTAAGTTTATCTATCTAGACATGAATTAAAGATAAATATATACCTGAGCTTCCTGAAGTAAAGCCTATCATTTTCAAGCATGCCTTTCATCACCTCTCTGAGTGTGATTTATAACCCTTGGCCTACTTGTATGTGGACCTAAAAATGCTACGCAACACTGGGTTTATGTTATTGGGAAATACAGAAAAAATATCACAAGACTCTTTAAGTAATTATCTGGACTCAAACAAAATAATACTTTAATATACATAGGATTAAAAAAAAAAATCTTTTACTTAGTGATAAATGAAATTTTAAACTACGTGGCAGATTTATAGTAAAGCAGCGCCATTTCATTTTCCAACAAGTTTAATAACTGAGATTGTTTTTGTGCTTTGTGATGGATTATTGTGTGAATCACCTAATGTTTTTAGTTATGACTCATCTGACAAACTCTGAAGTCTAGTTATATTTTTATCTTCTGATAAAAGCAATATTAAAGAATTATAATCTTGTGGACTTTAAATAGTCCAGCAAACCTGTATTTCTTTTTATAACTTTTTTACTCCAGCTCATTAGAGAGAAGTCACTTAGTGGTTTTTTCAGTAGCTGAAAGTAGTAGATGTTAAAGCAGTGATAGCACATCACTTGGTTCAGTATTATGTATGGTTTAAAGTAGAATTCATGGCTAAAGGTTTAGAATTTTGTAATTATTTTGCTAGTCTATATATAACAGCTGAATTTATAATTGTTTACTGAACTCTTGCAATCGTGATAGTGATTGATCTCCTGGATATGTGCAACATGGTTATTCATATACTGATGTAAAAATACCTTTGATTATGGCCTTGTATTGGTAGATCAGTACCTGGAATAGCATGGGGACATACACAAAAATCACAAATAACAATCTGAAATACTCGCGGCACATGCTGGGCAAGATTGACTATCTCAAGCTGCGGGCATTAAATGAAGAAACATCTTTGTGCTAGATAAGCATGACTGCCTGGTGTTCATCTGTACAGAAGGGTTAGCAGCTGAGATTACAGGAACATCATTCTCCTTTAAATCTTCTTGGGCACAGTTTGGGCTATTTGCAAACTGATGTTAGATATACCCAATATACATGTAAAGAGTATTCGTAGCAGGGCAGAAGTGCATTCTAACAAATCAAGTATGTGTTCTTTAAACAAAACCCAGAAAATGGAAAAAAAATGCAAAATTGCGAAGACAATGTATTTTTTTTCTTAAGTTTTGGAAGCAGTATAATCATTAATTGTACAGCACATCCTGCACAAAATAACTGACACTTAAAAATAGAATTAAATGACATAATTATTACCAGTTATTTAGCTATGCTATATCTTACTATCAAATGATGTGTGTATAAGCCATGCATGCTCTCTAGTAAGATGGAGTGATTTTTTTCAAACTTGTTTTCTAATGAAATAAATTATATATGCTATAATTTTAATAAATTAGAGGAATATATTTGGAGGCCTCATCCTGCTTGACAGCCTATGCAGGCAGTGCCATACACACAGATGTGTGTGCATCCACATATATATAAAAATGCATTTCTTTCTTTTAATGTGCAGTGTCAGAAATAAATGAGTCTCAGGTTCCTAACTAAATAATACCTTGTCTAAATTAGAAATTTAATTTTCTGATCTGTATTTCTAAAAACCCATTAGGAAAAGACATTGATACATTAAAAAGTTTATGAGGTCTGTCTGACTCACCATTTAGGCCTTTTTTACCCCTGAATTCTTTTCAGAAGTAATTTTTGGATACTAGATTGGAACTATAAATAGAGTCTGTAGTTGTGAATCTACATTGGTCAGCAGACCCTTTGCATACAGCATTTTTTTAATTAACATCCTTATGAGTACTATTCTCTGATAATCTACTTCAGTATTATAAAAACCACCCAGCTGGGGCTTGATCCTTGACTGGGTCAAATCCGTAACCCAAGGCAACCAAAAGGCTTTCTCAGTGCCTCCAGAGATTTCTCAGGCTTGAGAGAACCCTTCAAAACATAAAAGCTGACTAGTCCAGTCCTGTCTGGTCTTCAGGACATCACAGTAGAGCTGAGGAAATGGGATGCTGGCCAGAATGCTGCTGCATCTATACTTATCACAACAGTTTTTAAAACTGAATAAAAGAGTCCCAAAAGATTCTAAGGACTGTATCAGTGTAAGATAGTCTCAAAGCTCAGTGACAAAAATGTCTAATTGTTCACACTCAGTACATGCCAAACCACTTCCTTGGATTTTATAAGACAAGGTAGCTCCCCTCATCAAAGTCTTAATAAAAACAGACCTAGCTTTACAAGGCCTCTGAAAACTGGAGAAAAATAAACGTCTATTTTACTGCAGCCTAAATAAAATTGGACTCAATTCTGTTGCCTTTTATGGGTAGGCAGGTGCTTATTCTGTGGCCTGAGTCTGGCCCCTTGGGTTTGGCTGAAGATGAGGGTTTTCATCTTCATCATGAAAAGAAGTTAAAATGTGAAATGCCTTCAAGGCCAGATTCTGTTGGCAGATTAATGAGAAGAACTTTGCTTCACTCTCATACAGGAATGAGACTTTTTTTTGTAGTGATCAGGGAAACGAGATAACCAAGTCCAAAGTATGGGTTCCTCCTTGATATACCAAGCACATCAGTCCCATATATGAATGTACCACCCTGGACACCTTGGAAAATGTGATTCAAGCTGGCGATTTGTCACTGTTAGCTAGGGCACTTACAAGAAGCTCCATGTGCACATCTGAAACTTAAAAAACAGCTCCCCCCCCACCCATACCCTGCATACCACTGTTTATAAGATTGTAGTACTTCTGTAGTTCAGGTTTTTTACTGTAATCCTCTTCCCACTTCAAAATTTTCTTTTCTCTCCAGGTTTCAATGCTTCAAGTATAACCCACTGGCATAGCCAAAGAAGGACTTTTGCATTGCTAACTTTGAGGAGGTAGTTTCTGTATCAGTTGTTTTGTATAGAATTTTTTTTAACCTTGGTGTCTTTGCCTTTGTTTTAACCTTTCTCAAGTAAACATGTGTTGTTATATTCTTACATTTCTACAAGGAAGACGTTTGTTATTGGAAGAAAACAGCTTTAGACACCAGCTGCTTTGAGCTGTCCATTCTTCATGGTGTAAAGGTGTTTCCTTGCCACAAGATGCATGCTTTTAAGTTATACACTTCTTATGTACTTGTCTTCTCATTGTGCTGGTATTGTGGCATTAATTTAGTTTTCCTTTTTTTGGGCTCATTAAGAACGATTTTCTTCTCCCCTTCAATCCTGCTCACCCTTTACTTTTTCACATAGGAATCAAATTTTGCTTTGTTTCATTAGCAAAATGACACTGAAATTGAAGGGCATTTTGGACAAAAAACTTTGTTCAAACTATGTGGAATATCCTTTACTACAAATCTCTTCTTCTCTTTCACAGTCTCTCTTGCTTCTTCCTAAACTCCCAGCTCCTGTGGATAGCAATATGCTGTTCATGTGCCTTTTAAATCTCTACTATTTACCAGGTGAGAAGAAAAGTGAAGGAAATTGCAGGTCTGTTAAAGGTGTCTGAGAAGGAAAAGAGTCTGTTGGAAGCCATGTGGGAAAAGGGCCTTTAGGGCCTGGAGAAAACAGGCTGAAAAGATGGAAAAAAGTTTCTTCTTTCACACTTATTGCATAGATGTGCCCAAGCTATTAAGTAAATGGGACATTGATAAATTCTTGTGAATTGCAGAAGGCTTTTTGGAGTTCAGTTTCTGAAGTTCACAGTTCAAGCTTTTTCATGCACCCTAATACAAATGTTCAGCTTAAATTTACAATATACCTGCTTATGCTTATTTCATGAACTCAGCTGCAGTGTTTCCTAGAACAACGATTCAATTAGCAGAAGTGCATGTACTCCTTCAGATACTTAGAAAACAAATCAGCTAGCTTATTTTCAAATGATAAATGGGTTAACTTCCCAAACAATGAGAAGAATTTTAACAAATTTCAGACTCTGTAAGCCCACAGTAGATAAAGAAACTGAGTTTTTTTTAGGTTTCGCAGATTTGTTATCGCAGATGTTCTTAACCTAAATATATGGATATGCAAAAACAAATACTGTTTAAAATACGTATAAACTTCCTTTATTTATGTCTGACACTGATTTCATTCTGACAGCAGGTTTCAAGCCAGCTGTAAATGCTAACACCAGACCTCACTGTACACCCCTGCTGCTCTGCTATGACTTCCATGGAAGCAGGATAGCTAAGGCCTGCTTTTTTTGGTTTGCATCTAACATTTTGTGAAGAGAGGTGGTAACTGTAATTAGAAAGATTTCCCACTGGTTCTTCTGATACTGTACGCATTGAATTTACATTGGCTTCAATGTGCCATTCATAAAGTTGCCATCTAGCCTAAGGCTTCATAGATGAAGAGTAACCAACCAGTAGAAATAGTCTGCAAAGGCAGAAATTTGCAGTAGCGTATCCTCTTTGCCTTGACTTTGTATATGGTAGGAATGGCAAGGTCTGACTCTGGACCATCTAGGAAATTCTCCCATCTAATGTGCTGTGAATGCACACATGAGCACTGGTTGAAATTCAGTGGAGTAGTTCTGCAGATGATCTGGGGTACCCTTCTTCCCTGTGCACTTCTCTTTCATGTGACTGTCCTGATTTCAGCTGGGATCGAGTTAATTTCCTTCCTAGTAGCTGGCACAGTGCTGTGGTTTGGATTTAGGATGAGAACAATGCTGATAACACACTGATGGTTTAGTTGTTGCTGAGCAGTGTTTATACCAGTCAAGGACTGTTCAGCTTCCCATGCTCTGCCAGGGGCACAAGGAGCCGGGAGGGGGCACAGCCAGGACAGCTGACCCACCCTGCCCACAGGNATTCCACAGTGGTTATTAATGTAATCAGACTTGGGTCTTAGCCAGAGGTGCAAACATATAGATTTCAGCAGAAGTTTTGCTTTAATTTTGTTTGCAGATAAGAACCATCTATCTATAGATCCTATAGGAAGATGAATAAATGAGAGAAAAATAATAGGGAAGTCTGATTAGTTTACACCAAGATTTCAATGCAGGAGGGAGGGAGGGAGGAAACAAGCCACTCACCAGATCAGAAGTTACTACACTCATTTGTTAACATGCCTTCTTGAATGGAATTAATGAAACCTTTCATTATAGATCAATATGCTCTTTGACTAGAGAATATTATGGGTACCTATTGTATATGCTTAATTAGATTGAAATTGCCTTCACATTTCCTTTATATTCAAAAAAATCTGATCTCAGCAGTTTAAAAAAGGGAATTACAAAAGTCATCCTCTGCACCATGCTGCTAAAACCAGGAAGAGAAGGGAAAAAGGGAAAAAATCCTGAGCCAACTGCCCAGCTCTGGGCTTCAGCTCAGTGGCGATTTTGGCAGAGCTGCACTACATAGTACTCACTACAGTGTATCCATAAAGAAAACAAATAGTAATTCTCCTACTGTCACCACAGGAGGCTGATGGCGTCCACTAAAGGCAATAGGTTTGGTCTGGGACTACGTGGAACTATTTTGAGATGTAGTTCCCTTCCTCTCATGTTTTCTGCCCAAAACCAATTTCTTGACAAAACAGTTCCAAATTAATGTGCATCACCCTCCTTCCTCAGCTACTTCACCCCAAAAACATTCTTGGGTGATCCTTTACAGGTTTGCTCAATGGCGATTTATCATACCTTGAATTTTCTATCAAAAACTGCTCCTAAAACTAGTTTTCTTAGCACCGCAGCCCTCTTCCTGTCAGAATAAAGCCCTTGGTACTTCAACACCAATTAATTAGCTGTCCTGCTACCTCATGCCTTCCGCTCAGCCCAGCGTGGTTTTGGGTTTGCTCACTGTTTTGCCCTGTCTGTCCCAAGCTCTGAGTTTTCCACACCAGGGCTGCTCACCTTGTTACTCGCCTGCACTCTGCTCAACTGGCTGGCTCCCAGAGTGTGGTGCTGGGTGCTCCGCCAGCATTCCAGGCCACCTTGCCCAGCGTTCGCTTTAGAGCCCTCCCGCCTGTGCCATTCCACTTCATGGTACACACAGGCCTTTCCCTGGTGCGTTTGTGGGCTAAATTGTGAACTCTCAACACCACTCTGAAGCAAATTTTAGCCTTAATTCCTCAAAGCCCCCAGCTCTGCAGCTAGGAGGCTCCTGCTCTTTCCCTGGGGCTGACATCAGGCAGGACTTGCTACCACAGTGTGCTAAGTTCAGTGTCCCTTGGCCTCCTTTGGATGCATTGTTTATCAGCTTTCCTCCTTCCAAATTCTTTGTTTGTACAGTGGCAGCTTTTGTGCCAATTTTTTTTTTTTCTTTGCCCGGAGTTATTGGCAGAGCTAATTAACGACAGAATATAAAAGCCTTGTTCTTCAGGGCCGAGTGGTGTGGTCACAGAGCAGTCTGAGTGCTGCCTTGTGGTGCGGGGGATGAACGGTCGGATGGGTTGCCTGAGGAGGGGCAGATTTTCTTCACAAAGCGGTACCTAGTTCTTTCCAACAGCAAATGCAATCCTTATTCTTGAGGGGCTGTGCGTTGCATCCTTCCTTGCTCTGTTCTCTGCTGCTCCGCAACTGCACAGATGGCACCGACTATGCTGACAGCCACCTCAGAGCGCACAGGTCTTGGCCGCTGTGAGGAAAACTGATGGGTGAGAGGGGACTTGCGGGCTCACGTGTGCCTGTGGGCATGCCAGGAGGGGACTGCGTTCTGCCTCTGGGTTTGGACAGGTACATCGACTCAGGGCACTTCTCCCCAGGCTCGTAGAGCTCAGCTCCACCTGGCAATCGTGCCTGGGGTTTTCACTGTAGGTAATGAAAAGAGAGGGAGAGAGCGCGGCAGCCCCTGGGTCAGGTGTGTTTGAGAAGGGTCGCCCCGCCACCTCCAGCGGGAGGGCAGCCTGCCTGGGCAGAGAGGCCTGGCCTCGGCCTCTGGCTGTGAGCTACAACGGACCAAGATTTTCCAAATCCGGAAATGCCTGGGGAACTTTTTCGGTTTTTTTCCTGGGCAGATGTCTGATCATGACGGGAAACATGCCTGGATTTGGCATAAAAAGCTCCTGCTGTTTGTCCAGCTCGGACGATTTCTCTGCGCTACAAGGTAGGGGGTAGCCCCCCAAGCAGGAGACGCGCAGTGGCTATGGCCGGCCGTGCCCGGGGCTCTGGCACGGGTTTCAGCCCACCCGCGGGGACGCTGCCGTGGGGTGGTCCCGGGCTGCCTGCAGCGGGGCGGCGGCAGGGAAGGGACAGGGCATCCCCCCCCCCCCCCCCCC
>VZTL01003734.1:14060-52665 GCA_013400535.1 Scopus umbretta
CGGCCCCCTCGCGGACTTGCATGTGGGTGCCTGTGTGGCCGAGGGGTGCGGAGCCCACCCGTGGGGTGAGGACAGCGTACCCTGCCCATCCCCGGGGCTGGCTGGGCAGGGGCAGAGAGCGCTCCGGGCTCCTCGGGCCCCCGCCGTGCCCCGCCAACCCCAACTTCTCCCCCGCAGGCGTCAGAGGGCGCCCGGGACGCGGGGCCCTGCGGGAGGGCAGGCCCTGGGGTCTGCTTTCCTCTCGGGGTGGGGGGAAGGGAGAAGAGAAGAGAGAAGAAGCAACAGCCTCCAGCTTTTCCCTTCCTCTAATCTTGCTTCACTCCCCCTTGCTCCCTCTCCCTCCCTCTCCCCTTTCCCCTCCCTCCCTCTTTCTAATTCCTGCCGCTAGCTCGGAGCCTCATTCAGCAGCCGCTGCCAGTGGAGTGTCATAGGCTGAAGATGCTGCCGTGTCTGCCCAGCGCCTAGTTGTGAATGGGACTTGCCTCCTCTCCCTCCTCCGGAGGTGGCCAAGGGACGCAGCCAGCCCCGCCGGACCCGCAGGTAAGCGGCGGCCGGAGCCGCGGGGAGAAGGCGCGGAGAGCCGCGGAGAGAAGGCGCGGAGAGCCGCGGGGCACGCCGGCGCCGGAGTTGGCTGGGGTGAGCCGGGCGCGCTGCCGGCGGGCGAGGAGGCGGCTCGGCGGAGGGGAAGGGGCAGGGGAAGGAGGCGGGGGTGGCCGGGGGACCGCGCTCTCCCGTAGCTCAGGGCGAGAGCACCGGGCGGGGGGATGCGTGCGTGTGCACCAGAAACTTGGCGGCGGCGGCGGCGGCGNCAAAACGTTCCTCCAGATAAGCAGATATTGAAAGCCCCCAGCTGAAAATCTCTTACTTGCGCTGTAGCTCCCAGGCATGAAATGGATATGCGGAAATTATGAGTGCATGAAATGAAGGATATTCTATCCAGAATAAGAAAAGGGAAATACTTTGATTTATATCTTTTTTTTTCTTTAATTTATTTTTCTTGCTGGCTTTCAAATGTGTTACTGTTCGCAAGGTACCAAAATGGTATCTGTCTCTAATATGGGCTAGTCCAAAAAGCATTAGACTCTTGGGTGATACGTGCATAAGCACATCCCTAAGAAAGGTAAAATAGATCAGGCTGCCAGTCCCCATAAATACCGTTAACTTTTAGAATAAAAGTGCTTCCTGTGCAGTCCTTCGGGAGCACATATAGCAGTCTGACATCACGACAGAAATGCCTTTACCTTCTATAGAAGTCCCCCTTTATCGTGTACTCTTAAATATTCATTTGGTGAGGAGAGAACCAGTATGTGCTAGGAGATCTTCTTTGTACCGTTGCTATAAAGGACAGTGTGGCTCTGTAACACAGTATTTACCTACCAAGATACCCGTGACAAAGGAACCTCTTTAGCAAATGAGGTCACTAATTCAGAAATTGGCCCTTTATAAGGAGAACGCTCATTTCTTTTTCACGTTCCAATGACTAGTAACTCCCCGGGAAAGACTTTCTTCCTGTTGATTTGTGATGGTGATACAATAAGAATTTCACAGACTCTGCACCCCTCTATTAAGAAATTAAATATTTTTCATTATTGTATAATTAAACTGTTGAATGAGAAAAGCACTAAGAGATCCAGAAGCAGGGAAGCATGCGCTCAGACGTTACTGAATGTCCGTCTCTTTTTTTTTTTNTTTCCAAAGTCTGTGTGATTCTCCAGGTAAATACTTCGTTCTCTTTCTATGCTGCCTAAGGTATACCAATACATTGCTTTCAGTGCAGAAGTTCTGCAATAATTAATCCGACATCTGCCTCAGGTCTGTCCACTGAGATTTGGAACACAAATCAATGATTGTACTCGATCCTTTAGATGATTTTATACGGAGAGATATATAGAAGTATAGGGAAGTGGAATTGCAGATGTTTGCTTACGACCAGCATTTTCATGGCAGAGAGGCGCAGTTCATGTTGCTGGGGAGATGGGCAGTAAGAACAGTAGGGAGACTGAGAGCAGGTCTGGTTTGAGCTTCATACCTTAACACACAAAGCGTTTTCCTAGCCTGTGTCTTAGTCTACTGCACTCTAGAAAACAGAAGTTTCTGACTGTACTTCTAAAGCAGTTCTCCTTCCTCTTGCAGGAGAACAAGAAAATAGTTATAGAACTAAGAACAAGATCTTCAATAAAAGAATTGGAAATCCTTTAGGAAAATTACCTAAAAGACATCTTTCTCCTGCAGGCTCTTGTTCTTAGGCCCAGGAATAGCATTTTTTTTTCTTTATTATTTTATTTTTTAACCTCAGCCTTGCACTAGAGCATCAGAGGATGAGCATGGACAGAGAATGCTATTTATAGACTTCTCTACATCAGCTTTAACTTTGCTAAAATTTTGAGTGTTGCCTGTCCAAAAAAATCACTGAGAACTAGATTACTTCATTACCACAAAAGCTGCTACAATAGGGTCTGTCAAGAGATGAGATAAGTCATTGTCATTTGTCATCAGCAGTTTCAGAAAGAAATATGTATGGGAATGGTTGATTGAGAGACAGGACAGTCAATATTTTTTTTTTTTTTTTTTTTTTTTTTTTTTATTTTTGGGGAATATNNTTTTTTTTTTTGCATAACTATGGGGAAACTACAAAGATTAGAATGATTTCTGTCACTTGTCTGGTAAAATACCTTAAAACAAATCATGATTTCAGCTTCAATTAATATGCTATTCTGATAACATTTGACTAATTTAATTTAGTATAAGGAACATATGTGAAGTTCAGCGATCCAGTAGACTAACATTTTTGTTTTCTGCAAATGCTGTAACTAAACAGAGCACAACTGGAGAAACAAATGTTTTATTGCTGAGATTTCCACAATATTCTTAGAAGTTATTTCTAGCTCAGACACCATAGAAATTTAAAGTAATTTCAAACTTAGAACTAGTGTCTTCTCTTTTTGGTGAATACCCTACACCAAATTTGGATCCATTTTGTGAGCTGGATGTTCAGCGAAATATCTTCAGTATGTGACAAAGAGAGGTCTGGAATCTCATCTGGAATCAATTAATTTGAAACAGCAACATACTTCCTGGACTTTTTTTGCGTCTGGGTTTTCCTCCTAGAGTTTTCAGCTAAGACTGTGTATAATTTCCTACGCGATACCCATATATATATATATATATTTTTTTTTATTTTTTTTTTAAATGGTGCTTAAGTTTTCATTGTCCATTTGCTGGGCAACCTAAAGCCTAGGGAAATAAATGGAAGGCTGGCCACTGATTTAAATGTCTTTTGGACCGGGCGCTTTGTCTGTGCGGATGAAGGGGACTTACTTTGCGCTTAGGTGTGGTCACTCCGTGACAGATACGTCGTTTGCTTTATCTCTTGCTAGTTCAGGAACGTTGTCGTCACGTACTTCTGAAAGGCTTTTGTAGTGTTTTGGGGGAAACGGGCAGTCCGGCGTTGGAGTTTTGATGCTGAAGACGAGGACGCTCTTGGACTGGCAGAGTACCGAGGCGTTTACGCGCAAGCCTGCGTACGCCGAATTACCGAACCCGTTCAGTCACCCCGTTATTAACCCCTCTCGTTTCCTTTCCCTGCGCCCAGGGAGGGCTTTGCAGTCATTTCGGCATTCCTGGAGGGCAGGAGGCTTGCGCGGGGTACCCGCGGAGGAGGGGGTTTTACCCGGGGGGTTGTGGAAGCCCTTCCCTCGCCGCCGAGCCTTGCGGCCGCTCCGCCCGGGGNTCCCCGCAGCCCGGCCCGGGGCCGGCACTAGAGGGCACTGATGCTCTTCGCCGCCATCCCGCCGCCGCCATCCCGCCTGCTGCCTCAGGCCGCGGGGAAATAAAATCCGGTTTGTCCCCGCCGGCACCGCTGGCCCTCCCTGGGGGAGACGGGGTTGGCTCTGGCTGCGGTTCGGGCTCACGCTCGAGCGGTTTTGTCGGGATTAAACATCTTTCCAGGCGGTGGGATCGCGTTACCTGTCGGCGTCGGGTTCCCACCGTGGCGCCCACCGCGAAGTTTCCGAGTCGTGTGAACTTCGGATTGTCTGAAGGGTGCCGCCGCTGGGCTCTCGGTGTGAGATAAACCGCTCGGTCCTCTTGGCATCAGGGGTTTCCAAGGGCTTTGCCGTCTCTTTCTTCCTCTCCCAAAGGCAGGGTCAGTTCCTGCTATGCCAAGGGAAAGGGTTTGAAGACAGAAAGAAAAAAAAAAAAAAAATGACACGGCGAGCCAAAAAATATTGCCTTCGAAAATATTGTCATGCTTGAGAGACCTCATCAAGACAGCCTTGACAGCAAAAAGACATATTAGGCCAAACGGGTCTAATTTTACCCGTACACATCTAGGTCAGTGGAGCTTACAGCTGGAGAACTGAGCAAAGTAGGTTGGTCCAAATTGTTTCCGTATATCCTGTAGTGCCTTGGAATATAAAAGAAATTGTTGTAAGCCATTATAGCAAATGCTGATCAAAAAGGACATACGTGACCATGTAGATTTTAAACCGTTGCAGGCTTGGAAGGAGTCTCATTTCCACCTGCCCTGTTCTGATGTTCTTCCCTAGACATCCACTTTGGGGTATTGCTAAAGGCAGGATGCTGGGCTGCGCAGATCTTTGCTTTGATTCGATTCATAGACCAAGCAAATTCCTGTGTGTAAGAAATATATACTATAAGTAACAGAGCACAGAACTTTTTGTTTTATTAAATCCACTTGGGTGGATACGTAGCCAGAGAAGCCAATGTGTCTAGTAGAAATCAGTGTCTACAACTCTGATGCCAAAAACGGGCAACACAGCGCCATAATAATTGTATGGTTTTCTGTCAATCACCCAATTTAAGATAGTAATTGAGAATTATCTTATAGTAATAACTCTTGGTGAGAGTTAGTAACTACTGCGCTGGAAAACGAGCACCACTTTGCTGAGGAGCACCGTGTTGCAAAGAGCAGTCCGAGACCAGTTAACTGCCTATCCTCTTGTGCTCCAAGGCAGGGAACATCCCGCAAGCTCTTAGATCCACTCAGGGTGGGTGGAAAAGTTAGAGCTGCCAGTCGTGTTCAAGGCCCTCCAGAGAACATTACGTATGGCTGGGCCACGTGCCTTGCAAGCCAGCAGGAATTCAGAGACAAATATCTGGAGCGGCCAGCCCCGCTGCTGAGCAGGGCCCTTGGGGAAGGTGGCATTACGGTTAATTTTGCCTGGCAAAGGCATAAGGCCTTCTTCCATAACTGCTTGGGTGGTGTGGGTGCGGTGGCTTTCAGGCATCCCAGTCCCACTGAGCTCTGTTGGCTCCATGAGCCATAATTTAGCTCTTCAAATTTAAAGTGCTGGCTTAAGCAAATTCTAAGGGGTTTTTGTGTTTTTTCTCCAAAGTCTGGCAGTGAGTAAGAGCCCTCTCCCTTCTGAATCAGCAAAAGTTCATCAGAATTCTTAATTGTAATGCAATGGCAGGCAGAGTTGGAGTAGTAGAAATCAATGTAGATGGATTAAAAGAAAAGGACCAAGTAACTGAATGTAAAAGAGTAGCCAGGATTTTCTAGAGTGATTGGTGAACAACGCAGCAATAGGTTTCCAAATATAATTCACTACTGTAACGGTGATTTAATAGTTCATCAACAGATAGACTGTAGCCATATTACAGATAAACTAACATAAAATGCCGTTGTGGATCATGAAGTGTTATAAAGTAGACAACATTGAAGAGAACTTTGACACATGAACGTAAGCTGTAGGAAGTACCTACCTAGACAGTAATTACACTTAAGCTTTCATTTAATTGTGTAGGTACGGTCTGACAGTGTTCCAATGAACTCCCAAATATGCTGTGGAGGCACAAGCCCACGTAGGCGAAGACTGGAGTCATGAGTAGAAGGAATTATATTCAATAATCCTTTAAAACACAATTCACGGCATTTCCATGTTTGGAGCTTCACGGCACCAAGTATTTACCTCCCTTATCTTTGTACAGTGCAACTAGTGCAAGTTTTCTTGCCCTGCCAGTGTGCATCAGTGCTACCCCTCAGCTTGAAAACAGCCTGGCTTAGATGGCACTGCACCGGTTTGTTCCTTGCTTCTATCCTCACACTAGCAAGTGGGATAGAGATTAAATTTATGGTGTACCCTCTTGCAGCCACCATTTCTTTTCACATGAGCTCCTAATCACACAGAGTCTATGCTAGCTTGGTAAGCTAAAAAGTTTCTTAATTCGATGTTAATCCTATAGAAGAGCTGCTGCTTCTGCCCTGCATTTCAGTACTCTTCATTTTATACAGCGCGATCATCAGATATTCCATGTGAAAGTATTAAGCTTAAGGTTAAACTGGTGCCACAGAAACTCTGGTTCAACATAATTTTTATCCCAGTGAGGCTGCTGATATATATTTTTAAATAAAATAAAACTTCAGAAACATATTAATTGGTCTCAGTGGTTAAGTTAAATAGTTAAATACATGCATACATATCATTCTGCCAAGGATAAGTCATTAGTTCAGTATAAACCAGAAATGATAGCTCTATTTGAATCAGGAGACTAAACCCTCTTTCCATTAATGCTAACTGTTTTATTAATACATGCATGTGTCGGCATTAAGTCATAAATTTAAATGGTCTGTCCCTTCTTGATTTAAAGTAATTATCTCAAAGATCTTGGCTGCTGAATGAATAACTGCGTTACTCCTTTCATCTTTTATCAACTAATTTTTTTTGGGTTTTTTTTGTATGCAGACGTTGTAAGGCAAACAAAAGTTTGTGCAAAGTCGGCTGGCATCTGAACCAAAAATATGTGCATTTTCCTTACCAGAGGAGAATACCTGTAACTACACCTGCCCCCCAACAGGGATTCTCAGGCCTTTTTAGAGTTATTTAGTCATGTAACGTTATGTACCTGCCTACATCTTATGTGTACTTTATGCACATTTATGTATATTTTCATTTATGTAGTTAAAATTAATTTTTGTGTGTTACTGGAAAATTTTAATAGAAGCAACAGGTAAAAAATATAACCTTTAAATTGTTTGAGAGAAGTGACATTCAAAATTTTTGTACCTAATTTTTGGAAAGAATAATTTAATTTTATCTGAGAGAAATCTTGAGGTACATACAGGACTTTGAATAGTGTTTACCAAATAAAAAATTGGTCTCATTAGCACTAGAAAACGCACTTGAAATTTTAGGATTAAGTCTTGTCCTTTTCAGAGCAGGGCTTCTGACAGGCAGTCCTCCCTTTTAGCAGACTTGACTACATATTGATGTAGTTAGGTATTTCTAAGTATCACTCGGTTCATTTTGGATCACCTTCCAAGACAAGATTTTAGCGTATTTCTTCATGACAGGGTACTTTCTAGTCAGGACAGAAATGGTTCTAAGCTTTTTCTGAGGAATGACCAATAGTAAAACAGTTGAATGCTGCCAGGTTAATTCAATATGTACAGCGCAGTGATCAAAACCTCCAGTTTCGTGTTGTACGTAACCTTCACTATTTAACCATAGAGATTACCAAACTGATGTAACTGAAGAATCACTCAAACTTTTATCCAATGCATGCAGTGAACAGATATTTTTGAAGACAACTTTTCCTTCCCATTCTCTTTCAGCGTATTTTTCTTGCAATTGAAATTCCAGTGAAGATCTTCAGTATTTCACATTAATGAAAGTTACCATTCTTTCACAGTTCCAAACCCAATTTCTCCAGACATAAAATGTTCCAAAATTTTGAAAAGCAGTTGAATAACAATTTTACTTGGGGCTCTGATTCAAATAGAAAACTTTGTCCACCATTGATTGTTGCCTTTTTTTTTTTTTTTTTTTTTTGTTCCAGTTCCAGTTATAGCTGGTATAGCTCAGAGAATATGTCTGATTAGTATGCATTTCAATTCTTTTTAGCACGGTGGCAATTTACATAGCATTTCTTTTTCTACAGCAAGAAGAAAACATAGCAGGCATTGGCATTTACATGCAAACAATTTGTCATTTACATACAAAAGGGCTGATTAGGTAGCAATACAGGTGACTGCTGGTCAGACTTAGGATGGTCATTATAGTTCTTTCTGTCCTTACAAATCATTCTGTGAATGTTTGTGATATATGAAAAAAAATTGTTAATAAACCATGAATATGTAGTCATGTACTAAATTTAACAGTCCTCTTAGAGATCTCTAGTATGTGGTCTTCTCTGGCTCAGTCTTTGACTATATACCCTGGTAGTGAAGCTAGTTTAAGATGGTCCCTTCCTCAACGATTCCCAATCCTGTACTGCAGTTCACAGTTCAATGATCTGTACAAGCAAAGACTTCAGAGCTAATTGGGGTATCTGCATGATCTGGGTTAAAATAAAACATGTACACTATTTAAAGTTACTCTCTATATGACCTTGGTAAGATTGAGCCTGTGCTCCTAGGTATAGCTTTTGGTTTCTCGGGTTCCTGCATCATCATCTTGAATTCACTGAACCTGCTTATGTTTAGATGATATTTCTTGTGCCTCAGTTTATTAGCTTCTGCTTCCCCTCTACAGCACAAAATCTAATATTCGGTGAACTTTTCACCTTCAAGTTTTCTCACTTTTCAATGCAAACTTTGCTCTGCTCTCCCATAACCTCCATTTTTTTCAGGCATACTGGACTCCTCTAGCCTTCCTTTTTATTTTCATATTTCTGCTTTACTCGGCCATCGCCACTTATCCTCAAATATGGAGACATTCTTCTGTGACTGATTGGGTCAAGCTAATCCAACACTTCCCTTCTCCTCTGGCTATTACTTCTACCTGAATTAAACAAGGGCTTTCCATTCCTAGGTTGCAGTGTAATCATACCCTTAACTGCAATCTTGTAGTTAGGAATATCCAGTTATCTTCTGCACGCATTGCTTGGTTTTCTGTATCTATAAGCAGAAGTTTTACTTCCTTTGTATTTGGCTAGGTATATGTCTAACTACTGGGAGCAGTTAGATATGATAAAAAGTAATTCTCAGTATCTTCAGTGATTTCCTATATATTTACTTCATAACATAGGAAACTTCACATTTAAATAAGGTGATGTTGGTGTGATCGGTGGTGAGAAATACTCCAAAAATCTCATGAACAAGGAAATGGAAACCAGCTTTATTGACTCAGTAGACCATTTAAATACAATATGCAGAGGTCATATGTAACTAAGATGTGATGAACTCCATTGAAAAATGAAACACAAAGATTTATGTAATCTACTGTGATTCTACAGCATCACAAATTAGTAAGTGGCTGCTGGCCTGTTTTTTAATGGAACAGTCAAAGCACATGATGCAAATCAAAAGTAAAATTACAAGAGTCTAATTTTTCTTTTGGATGGCATTGAGTTAACATTGACTGCTACGTCATTGTGACCTGCAGTATGTATTTGTATATTTACAAGGCTAGGGAAATGTCCACCTTATTTAATATATGCTCAAAATCTTGTTATTGTTGTTAGCAGTCTTTTTTAATGGCTTCTATGAGTAGACAAGTTTAAACTGTTTATCTGACATTTACACTTTACTGGTTAAAATTCTGTCTGGTCAATCTGATGTAAAACAGAGAAACTGTGTTGGACTCCATGAGGTTATTCAGCTGACAATGGTATTATTGGACAAGGTCCTTGCTATGTAAATTTAGAGTAGTTTTGGTAATACATTAACTCATATTTTTAAACAGAGTTTGTATGGAGGTGCGCATTTCGGGGCTAAGCCAGTTTTTAGTCCTACTAGTGTTAGGAACGCTATCAATACACCATCATACATAAGAAATTGCACTAATATTTGTTTAATTATCCAGTCAAATTGAACAAGAAATGAGTTTGGCTGAAACAATCAAGCCTACAGAGAAAGTGCCAGCTCTGATACTTACCAGGATTTGACAGTTGCTCATTGTCATGACCTTAGCTTTTTTTTTATGTTGGGCTAGAGGTCAGAAAGTATGCTGGCTGTAGTTATACCTTCGTAAGATTCTGTAGGCCATCTTCTGCAGCAGACTTGAACCAGATTGCCTACATGTATCACATTACTGATGAACTGGGTGCAGATCTGTATTTTGTTCTTATAGCTGTTAAATCCTGGTTTTGACTATCACCATATACAGTCTGTGGAACAACTTAGCCTTTATGATATTTCCCTTCAAAAATGAATGACTAGCAAGTTATTTCCTGAAAGCTGTACATAATGTAAGAGCTACCAAAAATGGGACTTTTAACTTTTAATTTTTGCAAAAAAATTAGAGAAGTTGTTGTTGATACTTCATTAAGAAAATCAAGTCATGTAAATGAAATTAATTCATACAAAAGACTTTTCCATTGGTATTAAATTATTTTGCGTACTGAAGGAGAGAAGAAGAATGTTTTTCCCTAGAGGTATACCAAATCTGGAAATTAAATCCATTTTTACTAGAAATGAAATCCTTCAAAATAAACTGCAGAAAATCTCATGTTTTAACTGTTTCTATGTGCTTAAAAGTAGCCTGTGTTTAACCCATAAATGCCTGGGGCAGTTTATTACTTTGAGTTAATGAATGCTAATTGCTTCTTGAATTTGAGATCAGCAGCGCTTCCTTTCATGCTTTTCAATAATGTTACAAGGAGTATTTTGAGTCACTCAGATATGATGGTTTCCTGTTTCACATGTTAGTTACATATGCAGCTCCTGTGGCTTAACGGAAAAAACATAGAATTGTATACACATCAACTTCCTTTCTTGTTCTTACCAATTGATTATGCACATTTTCCCTTTGGGCTTTATAAAAGGCCCCAAGTTTTATTTTCCAATAAATTAGAAGCATTCCAAGCTTTTAATAACATATCAAGCGTTTTAACTGTAAAGACATTAATTTCTATCTACATCCTCATGCCCCAAAATAATTTTTTCTGTTATCTATAGTAAGCCAGGCATACTCATTATGCTTTCTTAAGCCTGTGTCCTTAGGAATTGAGATGTCAGTCTGAATGACACGAATCCTTTCCACAGCTATGACTTGAAGGACAGATGCCTTTCTACCATGAATGATACCAGAAAACGTCCTCTTGCAAAACTTTTTCCCACTTCTCAGTAGTCTGGTGAGGTAATTTCCATAATCCATGGAACTGTTGCTAAAATTAGGGTGTATATATATATGGCTATGTTGTTGAGGCTGTATAGGGAAGTCAGTAAGAGATCCCTACATGTTAATTATGTCTTCTAATTATGCCCTTTTAGTAACCTCCTCATGTCCCAAAGGAATCCTAGAATGAATGAAGAGGAGCATAATTCCTCATTTATCAAGAGGGATTCTTTCAGTAATCACATTCAAAATTACAAATCAGCTGAGAGGACAGCATCTGTATTGACTTCTAGCTTCTGTTCCATTTTGCAGGCAGCACGGCTAGTACTTTGACTTGTTAATGGCAAAGATGACTTCAGGTGCTTGCATTTGAGGAGAGGGAAGAATGAAAGGCTTAAATCTATCTATATGTCTTTCCTATTTTTTACAAAGACAACCCCCCTTGCTTCTCAAAAGTATTTTTATGCATCTCAGTGACATGCCATCTAAAGAGCAGCTTCCAAAGCGTAATATTAAGGCAAGTTAACTCAACTGAAAAATAATTCCAGCTTGTTTAGGAGAGGGACTTTTAGACGTTCTGTAAACATCCCATCAAGTCCGTGGCATAAGGATCCTAGTGGACTTACTATACTCCAACTGGAGCAGCATCCCCAAATGATATCGTGATGCTCACTTTGAAATGCCAGAACATTGCGTGAAATATGCTACTATAGTGGCAAAAGGGTTAAAAACCATATGGGCTAGTTATCTGTCTGGAGCTTCAAACAGCCACATTCTACATCAAAAAGGGACTGCAGCAACTCCTTGATCAAAGCTCAGGTAATTTAATTATTTGTCTTCATGAATCAAGGGGTCCTTGAACAAACTCAGGATGTCTGGATATTAGAATATAGGAAATTTATTGTTTCACTCCTAGTAATATTCCAACATCAAAGAAAGCTTTTTCCTATAAACAAAGCAGTCTGAAGTAAAAAAAAAAAAAATCTAGCAAAAGCTAGTGTGGAGAGATTCAGTTTTCTAGGATCTTTGTGAGCTGGAAATTGAGCTGATTCCTGTGGGGTGAGATATTTACCACTGTGATTCTTTGCGTTTATTTTATGCAACTAAACTTCCATACCAAATCTTGCAAAACACAATGCTTAGCTCCTACTCCTGTAAGTTCACTTAGTTGACTTTGATTTTCCTGTTTCTCAATTTCACATGATTTTTCATGTTTTGTTTTGCAAATCTCTGTTTGCCAAGTTCCAAGTGCCTCTTTGACCACGTCACGCTTTGAGATTCTAATTAGCACAGTGTGATGTAGACTGTGCACCCTAATGCGGAGAAGAGAGTTCATAGCTGATTCCTCCAGCAGCTCCAGCCAAAAGTCAGAAGAATTTTAAGGCGGTGACAGAAGCCCATGGTCTGAAGGAACAGTACTCAGTCCCAAGCGCTCTCTGTGCTTCTCACCATCGGTGGCAGTCATGTTAGTTCAGGATTAATGAAGCAAAAATTGGTTGGCATTTTTAAAACCCTAAACACAGCAGAGATGTGCATGCTGATACAAGAATGGATGCTCAGCCTACAAAAATAAATGTTCCTTTATTTCTAGGAAAGATTAGTTCCTTTGCATTTTTCCCTTTTATTTTTACATTTTCTTCTTTTGGTCCACCAGATTTCTTTTCACAGCTGGGGCCCAACCCCTCTTTTTTCCATGTTCCTGGACCAAATATAATGTACTAGAATTTCTTATGGTAAGTGCCAGTCTTAGTGTGTGTGTTGCATGTTTATCTGCTATGTCATTTCTGCATAAAAGCTCTCTCATTGCCTGCGCTGTCCTGATTTTTTATGTGTTGCATTCATGACCTGCAGCAATCCTGTGTGTCAAACTGCTGTTGAAGCCAGTGAGATGTCTCTGTTCAGAGCACTGCCTTGTATCTTAACAGGGACAGAAATAAATTAGTGGGAGACAAGTCAGTAGAGACAGGGAACAAATGCAGTTACTACGTGTGGTGACAAATGTTTCTGAGAATAATATAAAAGTTATCTAAATACAAAGAAAATAAAATGGGTTGGCTCATCCCACCTTCTCATATGTACCTATGAAGTAATATGTGCCACAAATTTCTAATACTGCAGATCCTTTCGCAAATTAAAATTTTTCTTTAAAAATGCCACGGAAACTTTTATAGAACAAAAAGACTGCAAAATGATGATAAATAATCTAATTCATTATCACATATAATACAGTAAATAATTAAGACAAGATAACAATGCAGTATCCTGCAATTCATTGTCATGCTGGTGAGGAGCTCCACAAAGTATTGTGTCTAAAATGGTGCCATGATGCTTGGAGAGTCATGCAGGGAAACCTCTGCATCGTGTAAAGAAGGTATAATCTACTTCACCTATCGGCTACCTGTAAAGCAGCTCTATCAGCTACGTGCGCTGCAGTTCCTTACATTAAGATTAGAGAATGAAATCAGCCATACTCAGTTGTAAAGACATTCCGAATTCCTACCACAATTCCCAGGTAACTCTGTTATTGGAAGAATACGTTGCTTGTGTGAACCTTTTGAAACCACTGAGTCTGATTTTTCAGTCTCTTCAATTTGGACAGAAAACTTTCTTTTAAGGTTAAAAGACCTTGCTTTTCAATTCAATTAACTAAACATGTTCAAATTATTACCATGTGATAATCTGTACATATGCACGCACACACAAATATTTTGTGCGTGTGTGTGTATGTATATATATACACATGAGAACATGCACCCTTCCTGAATGCCTGTCATAGTTTTACTGTGAAATTTCTGATGTTAAACAGGACCATATACATGAGTTTATGGAAGCCTTAATTTCCACCATATAAACTACGTTGTGGCGTGAGTGGTTACATTTGCCAGTGAATGATGCAGTGACAGTGCACATGCCTGTGCCATTACCAGAGGAGGAGGAATTGATTAGCAATAACACACTTCATTAACACTGCACTTTCTCAATCATTGTAATTGTGGCTCTTCCCCTAAAACATCAAGTGGAACAGGTTTCATTTCAACCAAATCAATCTAATGTGTTAAAATTTACATAATTTCCTCTCATTGCGTTTATAGAGCAGCAGGAATTTTAATTTGCATTGTCTGTATAGTCTATAATCAAAGTGTTAAGAGCACAAGGTTTATTCATTATGTATGGCATGTGGTGACAAATTTGCATAATAGGCTGCATCTTGCTAAAATATTCCTTCTTTCCCCACCCCCACCTTTGCAATTTCGGCTATAACTTATTTTCTATAAACCTGTTAATTCAATTACGTAAGCCTTTGAGTTCCATAGAACATTTATTAGGGAGAAGTATCCTTATAAATATAAGTAAGTGGATAAAAGGTCATACTGAAAGATGAGAAGTGCTAAGGGAAAGCATTGAAAACTGGACTGTGTTTCCTGATTTCAGGAGAAAGCTGGTATAAAACCACTGCAGCGTGTGCTGTGGCTATATACTGAAGGTAATAATTCACAGATTCAATGGAAAGGTACCTTTGTGTTTGTTTAGTAGCAATTACTATATAGGCTGTTGTATGAAAATTTTCAAAACTAAGTTAGGGACTAAAAAGCAATTAAGAAATTAAGATGCCATAAATGTAAACCTCCATCACTGATTGTTGCCTGCTAAGGCCAACCTTCGCTTTATGAAAATAAAAGTGCTTAACAAGATATTTTTGATAGAAGATTATTATGTTTTAGTAAATAGAAGGCAAAAAATAGAGGATTTTGATAACATTTGTAGCAGCTAAAAATGTTATCTAAATGAGGAATGTAATGCACCCATTGGTTTAGATCTTACGTAGATCTTCTATGGAATGTCACAGAGCTATCACGACATAAGATTTATCATTTAGATCTTTGGATTACTGAGTTTGATACGTGGCATGCATCAGACAGTTCTCCTCTCCCTTTTACTGCCCAAGTAAGGATACTCAGACTAAAATGTAAGAATATATATTTATTTTTATTATTTCATGCTCTCTTATAATGCAACAGTATGAACAAATATATTCCGTGTTCCAGCATGTACAAAAATTCAGGTAGTACAACATTTATCTACCTTTGATTAAAGAAAATCTCTGCAGAACCTCTTGACAGAAATGCGGAATATAGTTAGATGTCGACAGTCAAGTTCTCAGTAAGAGGTTATATGGACAGGTGTTTCAGTCCTTTATGAAACAGTCATACAAATAATTGTATTAATACATAATTAAATCCTTAATCTGATGTTAAGAGTTTAAAACCGTCATAGTGTATTGTATTTGAATGGTATTTTAGCCCATGCTAAGAAAAGGGTGTGTGGGTGTATTACATGCATGATGACTTGTATTTTCAAGTTATGTAAGTACAGGAGCAGACACAGACTTGACATTTGCGAATATTTCAATCTCTGCATGAAATTGGAACGAAACTTTTGTTTATATAGTAACCATTAACATCCAGCATGTGCCAAAATGCTTCTAAACAGTGTTATGTCAATATAGATGCAACAACTGTGTACAAGAAACTGTGTGCAAGAAAATGAGAGTGAACACCACAACTAAGTTCACATTACTAAAGTTATAAGATAATGCTCTGTAGGTTTAGAGAGGTGCAAAAGACAAATGTAAAGCCAGTTAACCTTTGAGAGAGAGAGAAAATCCAAGGAAAGGGGAGACTCATTTTACCACTGAATTCACATATTAAAGGGCCCATTAAAGTGATTATGAAGCTGTAACACTGGCCACTTTTTTTTTTTCAGCTTTTCACAGAAGTCACTGGATGTGCTCAGTCCTTGAAAATGCCATCTCATTCTGCTCTCAGCCTCCTCTGACAAGGGCTGTTTTGCTTGCTTTCCATCTTTTTTCTTCCTTACCTATTTTTCTTCCATTTCTCCACACCCATTGAATATTGTTTAAAAATTTCCAAGGAACTATCAAGAGGGGAAGGTTTACAGACAGAGGCATGTAGCAAGGGCATGTAACGTAAGAATGGTGGTCTGTTTGCCCAGTCATATTCCCAGACATAAACAATGTATATGTTTGGTATTCATATTCTTAGAGTGGACCCATTCCGATTGTATGAGCTGTAGTGCAGGGGTGAAGGGATGTGCTACAGTTTTTAAATTACGTCCTTTCTACACACAGAGCACGAGAGCTGTGTAAACCCCAAACTAATTTTGTGAGCTTTGCAGAATATTCTTGTCAAATTGAAATCTCGCTTGAACTGCACCTGGTTTTGGACTCTGATGTTTCCAAGCATCAGCACATCTTGCTGTTGATTAAGCGTCAGCTGAAAAAATGCCAGTTGGAAATGTCACCAAAGCTGCTCTTTGTCTGAGCTCCTCCTGGCCATCTGGGGTGAGCCTGCCTGCCTGCGTAGGTGAGAATGGATGTTCCTGAAAGCCCAAGAAGAATAGGGGAAAGGTGGAAATACACAGAGAGTTAGGTGCAATGCCAGTTCATACCATCTAAGGATGTGCCCTCTCTGGGGAATTGCACCTGGAGGTTGGTTGAACCAAGGGAAGCTCTATGTTTACATCTAACAAAGATGGATTAAACTACCAAGTTCACTTTGGGAAATTTCGCTTTATGCAGTAGCAGCTCAGAGTTGGCTTAGTCCTTGCTGCTGTGAGCTTTCTAGGAGAATAAGACCTGCCGAAGTCTAAACAGAAGTACACTCAATCTGCTATTGCCACGGGAATAAAATACAATAGTCAAAGCAATCTATCTTAACCAGCTCTGCTGATGCGATGTTCAGCAATGCACCTACTGCTGAAGGTGCTATCGTTTATATCCCGCTTCATTCAATTTGATATATAGTTTTTCTTGTCCATGGCTTCAGCAGCTGTCATGTAGATCAGACTTCAGCAGAAATCTGTGTTTGTGGCACACTTTATGAATAAGAAAAATGTGTTTTACAGCTCAATATGAAAGATGAAAGAGAAATCGGATAAAGTTAAAATGTTTTAGGAGTTTAGCAAGACGCCTCTTGAAATGGCTACAGAACTTGGCCAGCCAGTAAAATGAAATGTACATTAATCAGTTGAAAAAGCAGATTAAGATATTTATTGTAAATACTGTGATGCTACAAATAAACAGAAACACTTTTGTCTGCAAACCAAAATACAGTTTCTCTATCAACTCAGTAACAGCTTTGTTTGAAAAGGCTATAGCTAATCCAATTAGAGAAATGCCTAAGATTATGGTAATTAAAAGACAACAGCACTTCCTTTCTAACCTCCTGAGGGATAGTTTGGCATCCAGGCAGGAGAACAAGGGAGTGGTTCACCTTTCTCTTAGATGTTGCTGTTTGGGGGGGACATAGGCAGGCTCAGATCAGACTCACTGGGGTTATTTTTCAATTTGTACTTTTTTTCTTCTGTAACATGGAATATAATTTTTTTTTTATAGTATTATCTGGGGATTTTATGTAACAAATGTGTTCCTTTCAGGACCTACACCAGTGGTGAAACCTTTTGGTTTCTCAAGCTCTCTTCTTATGGCATGTTGTACTTACAGGTTTTTGGTCTTGTCTTGTATGTCTTGAGTTTACTATAGCATGCATTGAAACCTATATGCTGCATACATATGATGGTGCTTTTGAGTGGATGCACCTTTCTAAAGTACTTCTGCTTTGCCTGTCTGAGGTGGCTGGAGTCAGAGACTAAAAGTGTCTGATGCTCCTCTTTTTTTTTATTTAGTAGTACAATGCCATACACATAGAGGCAATTTCTTTGCTTATTTGCATATTAATGCAGAAGCCAAAGCAGAACCCCCTTGTTTTAAGCACTAATATTTACAGGGTGCTTATAGAAAGAGTTAAAAATATTAATTAAAAAATAAGAGCTTTCAAAGGAAATGGATCAGCTGCAAACAGACAAAAATATTCCACTAATTTATTGTTTCTTTCCCTCCTTGATCCTGTTTCAAGTCAGGGACTATACAAAAACTCAGTATTTAATAGGTTTTTGGAAACTTAGTTTTAAATCAGGGAAAGATCAGCAATATGACAGTGCCGGCTCTAGAGGAAAAACGAAATGTCATGTAACTGAAATAAGTGCTACAACTCTTTGTGAGGCAATTTCTGTATTTTTTCCTGCATGATTAGATTTTATAAATATCCTACTGTGTACAGGTATGTTCTCATCTCCTCATCTACCAGTACAGGCTGATGGGCTGTCCTCCACTCTCGGATGACAAGCAGCCAGCAGCAGTTAATGACAGCATTGGAATTTTTGGCACCTTTTTTACACTGTGCTGACTCCATGCTCACAGGATAATTATCTCTCAGCTTTGCTTTATGTCACTGAATACAGGACATGCATCAGTGCTCCTTCGAGAAATTTCCAGAGAATTTATCTGTGAAACTATGACTTCTAAGTGTTTGTGGGGAAAGGGACCCTTGACTCCAAATATGACTAATATAGGGGTATTACTGACATCAGTTTCTTGGTTTCTCTTTTCTGAAGTGCTATCAGTGAATTTTGGGCAGGGAATACCATTGTGATAGGGGGTGCTAAGCAACTTCATATATTCTTGGATATCAAAGGAATCTTAGTGGAAGGCATCAATACTTTTTAGAGAATGGATTAATATGCTTAAATATAGGCAAAGGGAAAGATCATGGAGGTGTTGTACTTAAAATTTCTGTTTCATGTTAAGTTTTATTCTGCAGCAAGCTGTGTTTATAGGCTCCATCATAAGAGCTGAAATAAAAGATAGAGTAAGCAGTGCCAGAGCCAGGAAGAACATGGATCTTCTTTGCTCCGTATGCACTCTGTCAAATAAAATTTCTTTTTAGTCATCTTGCATTAAAGAAGACAGAAATAAAATGAATTCTTATTCTTGACTTTTCACCTCCATATTGCTTAGTCTTTCATCTTTTCAGTGCCTGGATCCTTCTTTTAACCTGTGTCTCTATTGCCCATTGTTAAATATACTAATACCACGGATTCCCTTTCCACATTCTTGAGCTCCTTGAACTCAACAAGATTTTTTTACTGCTGCATTTTAATGGGTCGTGTCTAAGTGTTCAGAGTGCCACATACAGTGGATTCCCAAACTCAGTTCAAATTTTCCAGCACGCTCACTACAGGGATCCCCCCTTTTTTTTCCTTTTCTTTTCTTTTTTTTTTTTTTTTTAAACTGTGATTCTAATTATTTCAAGCATAACTATGTACTTCAAAATTTTGTGAGTACTAAATGATCTGCAAAACACTAAAACAGGCAGATCGTATGCATCCTAGCATTCTCAGAAGCAAATAGTGTTAGAAGTCTTTTGAAGAGGCCAAAGTTTGCTGCAAAGAAGCTGAGTGAAGAGGATTGAATTACTTATGCCAGAATATTTACAAGGCACTGAGCCTAAATGGTTGTCAGAAGAGTTTCTCCTGTTGAATGATCAAGATAAAGCTGCTACAGTCCTTCCAACTCATTCAGCTGTACAAGCTTTAATTACCTAAACCTGGACTGAACCCACTAAATCAGTATGGTTCTTCTGAACTGCAGTAATTTAATAACTTACCCCCAATAACATCCTGATGTAAGTTGTTGCTTCTAAAGTCAGTTGGAAGAAACACTATTGGAATAAGGATCATTGAGCAAGAGAATACCAACATTTTTCTTAAAAGAATCTGATAATAAGAAAATAAACAATGAAATTTAAGTTGTTAGTTACAGTTGTTCTTTTCAGATTTATTTGTCATCTTTCAGCTCAGAGATGACCTCTGCTCTCAGTGGGGTTTTTTTGTAAAAAATAACTTCTGTGCTTTTTCAAATTAAGTATTACATATTTGTTATATTCTCACACAGCTTGAGAAAACCAAGGGGCATATATTTGGTTAATTGATCTCCTGTGAAATCCATAGCCTTGTCCTTAGCAATGAAAAATAAATTTTGTGAATTTACAGCATATCAGAATTTACAGTATATCAGATCACAAGATGTTCCCTGTATTTCATTTGCTCTTTTCCAGTTCTTTTTTTTTTTTTTTTTTACCCCTTTTTTAATTAGTTTCTTGGCTTGCCACACAGATCGGNGAAGTTGAATACTACTAATTCAGTTCTGATAATTTTTTCCTTAGATTTAAAATTGAGGAAAGGTAAACATTTTATTTTTGCAGTAAACTGTTCTTCAAGGAGATGATGAGGGTACCACAGAATGAGACAAAATTCAGATAAATCTGCCTGTAATAGTCTCCCAAGGAACTGTTAAGGTTTTAAAAAGAAAGAACATTAAATCAGTACAGGCTAATAATGTCTTCAAAGTATTTTCTCTAAATATTATTGTATAGAATTTCAATAGATTTTTTTCCTTATTCTTGATCTGTTATTATTTTCTCCAGCTTCTTTTAGAATAATGTTGGCAGGTATATATTTCACTCATAGACCAAATAGCTGCAATTCTTTATGCAGAGAAGAAAGGATATTTACTAACTTGAAGTTTTTGTTTCTCAGATGTTAAATAGGCAAAAATCATAAAGCAAAAGACTTGCTGTGTTTTTAAATGTTTCTTTCCTGGAATAAAAAAAATCTAGAATTTTTAATTCAGAGGAAAATTAATTCCATCCCTTAGTGTTCCTAGCAGATGACTCATGTTAGAGATTTCAAAGTCATTAGCAAAACTTTCTTTTGATAAGATCGAAGATTGAACTTAAGAGGAATTGCTAGCTCCCACATCATGTCAGCTGGATTCAAGTGAAACTAGTTTCAAAATTTATTTCTTTGTTGTCTTTTGTTTCTTTATATATAGATATATTGGAAGTCATATGGATACACGGAAATATATGTATAGTTAGTGGGAGAATCTTCTGTTCCATGCAACATCAGTAGTAGCTGTTTCTGTTTAGCATGATGAGAACAGAGAAAATCCACTAGATTAGACTCATGGAGCTACAGAATATAGAGGTGGCCTTACAAGTAAGATGTCTGAAATTACTTCTTTTTTTGTATTATTATTTTTAATTAGTTTTAGATCGAGACAGTAGCAGAAAACAAAATTTGCTTCAAAAGTAAAACATGTTCCCTTTTAAAGAAATTAACTCTCTCCAAATCTTTTGCTCCAAGCTTAAAGTTTTTTGTGGTTCAAAATTTAAAACCCCAAAAATTTCTAGTGAGGAAGATACACTTTTGGTCTTGTTCTGCAGTAGAATGTATTTGTTAATATAGTTATGCCAGGATATTTGTATCAGTAATGATCCTTATTTTAAGGCACGGTATGTGTTGGCAAAGGAATGCTTTTATCAGTTCATGAATAAAACTCACATAGCAGAAATGACTTGTCTTTGCCAGCTGAAATACTTCTGTTCTGAGGTTTTTCTCTTACACCATTGTCAATGAGGAGGGGCTGAAACCATACATCTCTGACTGCTGTAGGCTGGACTCATATTTTCAGCGTGCCAGAGAAAGTGAGAAATTGCTAATTTAGACATCTGTAAAGTTTCTGCTATTTTTTAAAAAAATATTTCTTAAGTCACAATTTTGAAACATCACTGATATCACCCACAGAAAAAGGTATCAATGAATAGAGATGTTAGGTCCTGTGAAAACCAACAAAAAAGATTGATGGATTGGTTATATGGGTTAATGTCACATTTTTTAATCTAGAGGGATCTTAGTAAAAAATGTGGGTTCTTTTCCTACTGTTGTGGATTCTTTTAATGACTTGTTTTATGGCCTTTGTCCAGGTCATTCGTTCCTTTACACTTTCCCAGATGGCTGTGCCTATCTCTTATAATATGTTTGCACATGGTTTTAGAAATCAAGAGCTTTTAAGGAAATAGGTCCTGCTGTCAAACCAGGAATAATTTCCAAACTAAGTAATCTAAAATGTCTGAATAATTTTCTTAGGTAAAAGTCTTGCACAGGAGACTAAAAACCGGTGCATATAACACAGCCCGAGTCCTACTGAACGTGGCCAACAGTGGCCTTCAATTCAGAACCTGGAGTTATAGTTAACTATATGCATCGATGTTACATTAGCAAAATTAAGCATTCCTTAGCTTGGAAATGTCACTAATAGATTGCTGGTGGAACATACGTGTCATTCATATGCAGTATGATACAATCCTTAGTGTTTATTGTGTCATTCATATGCAGTATGATACAAACCTTAGTGTTTATTGTAAGCACAATTTTCCATTCTTCTGTGTGTAAGCTTTTAAGTTGAAATCATATTTACTCCAGACCTGGGGTATTTTTCTCTGTCTGTGTGTGAAGGCATGATTGTTTAAGGAAAAAAAAAAAAATTAAAAAACCCTCTCAAACCTCTTTGTTACAGATCAGTCTTTGGATATGCCAATAGCAGTTACACAAGGATAAAAATGCTAAATTAGTACAGCTCTTTTGCTTCTTGCCCATCAAGAAAGCCAATATTACTGCAGCACACATGGTGCTCTAACATTTTTCCGCCGTGCAAAAAGCACTTCATTATTGCTGATAACCGGGAAACTATCAATGCCAAGTTCTCGTTCTTTCAAAATTGGCTGGCTAGTATTTGTTCAGGTCAGAGCTGGCCCAGGTTATGGTTGTTCTAGGTTAAGATGTGCTAGAGCTGCTAAGCAGAAATGGGACACTAAGGAAGATGTTCAAGTAGAGGAAAGATGCAAGTGACATGAGATACAAATATCAGGAGCATTCCTTTCTATGGAAGCCTTTGTGAGTTTATTTCTCCCTCACCGTTATTGGTTTATATGCAGTGCACCTGTGAGTTTGTACTATGGGGATTTAATACAAATCAAAATGAAATAGAGTGAGAATCAGCTGACACTGGATCTTTTCATTGCTAGTAGATTGAGAAAAGTGTTTGACAAATATATTATTTTTGATTGTATTGTCCTTTAGCATGAATTCCTGTTAATTTTTGTTCTCCTTTCTCTAAAACTTAGATTCAATGAAAATGGGGTGCAGATTCGGTTTCTTCTTTGTGTATATCTGAGAGAGAGTTCTGACTAAATTGTCTATGTTCCTTATTTTTGTTACTGCTCTGTATTTATAGACTGCTTTGAATTTTATTATTTTGGTCTCCTTTTCTACATACAAAAATCCCATGAATTAAGAAAAACATGTTCTTTGCTTTTGGAATTTAGGAATAAGAAAGTGAGTTAGGCCAAAACAGGAAAAGAATGACCAATGCAGATGCTAGAAAGTTACTTAAGATTGTGAAAATGACAAATTAAATGAATATGCAAATTTTAAAGCACATAAAACTAGCTTGGCTTGGAATGATAGGAGGGTGACATATTGGCACAGTGGCTGTCCTGAAGAGATCCTAGAAATGGCATTTTGGCCATCCAGAAAAAGTTGTGCTCTTTTTAACGACACGGTCAGCTTCATCTTGCCTTCCTTCCAGCTGAAGCTGGTTAATCCTTAGCTCTTGTTAAACAGATAGCAGTGACAAGATGTTTTATCTACAGCCAAAAACTACTTGAGAAAAATCTGAACTGAAACTGTTACTGAAAACATGCTAGTATTTAATGCAAGACAGGAAAAAGGTTAATACCAGTTTATTGAACTGGAGTTCTTCCTTCCCAAGAGCAGGAAGAATTTACTCTTGAACTGTATGCAATTTATTTGGGATTGTACTAAATGGTAATGAAGGAGGATGAAGTGCTTTCTAAATACAGCAGAGATGCTCCTAATAAGAATACAGGCATCAAACTGGGCTTCTGCTAGTATCTTGCCAAGATTGCACAGTAGTGCTGCTAATATTTCAGGATGGCTTGATCTCTTAAAAACTCTAGTAGTGAGTTGAACTTGTGATTGGCTTATCTACTTTTTCCTAATTTTATGGGACTAAATTTTGAACATAAATCAGTTTTCATCGATTAGCTCTCATCATGTTTGTTGTTTCAGTGCAGCAAAGCCATTTATATTGTTGGATAATAATAATAATAATAATAATAATAATAATAATAATAGTTGCTTCAGCTGATATATTTTATTTGGCTTCATATCAATGGAAATTATCTTGACCAAATCTGTATTTTATCCCAAGTGGTAGAAATTACAAAACCTCACTTGTGATGTTTTTGATTGAGGCAGCCATTAAGTTTGCTAATTGTAGCTAATTATCACTGAAAATGGAGCTGCAGTTTGTTTAGATTTGACAACAGAAGTGTTGGGCATTCAACTGGACATAGATAATGAGAAATTCTAACTGTGATTATTACGATTTATCCTAACAGATGCTCCTAACTTGCCATAAAATCATGGTCATGTACTCTCCTTTCCTCAGAATTTGTAAGTTAAAATTAAACAAATGGATGTAACATTTAATCTCACATGCAACAGAACTTTACATTTTTTTTATTATGACATTTCTCAATAGCTACATATCTCCACAGTATCTGGCTCACAACATATATCATCCATGGTATGAAAGGTTGAAAAGGGAGTTAGCACATATTGTGCCACCAAGTCTATCTTAAAAAAATCTTGGGATGTTCACTACAAATGGTTGAAATGAAAACAGACAGCTAAGGAAGCTTTACAACAATCTGAGATTAGCTAGTCCTTTTTATGTTTCATAACCCTTCATATAAATGAAAGATATGACTAGATACAGTACAACTCTTTCTGAGGTTTTGGATTCGTCGTGGTTGTGTTAACGGTGATGGAGTATGGAAACATGCTCAGCTGAATGGGTTATATTAAGAAAACAAAGCAATAAGAGCAAATACTGCCTCAGAGGTAGCTTTGCTGGATGAGAGTCTCTACGAGTAGCAGAAGCACTGTCTCATGCTGAACAGGCAAAGGAATACAAGTATTGACCAAAGAATAATATAGAAGTTTAGGAGTTCAAAATATGTTGATGTGTTGTAAATTATGAACTTGATAGTCAAGTTTTTTTCTCCGTGTGTTTGTGCAGAAGACAGTACACATTTGGTGACTTTCAGAAAGAGTTACAGTGTTTTAAAAGTGAAAAAAGTCATTAATAGATATCGATTTCATCAAAAGTACATCTAATATGTTGAGGCACCAACAAGTAACTGCCAAGAGCATTTATTTAACTGGCTTACATTGATTTCAGCTGGAGGTACATCTGGTCTACAAAGAACAATATTAAACCACATGAACATGATTTTCAGTTGTTTATTCTAGAATTATATCTTTTAATAAAGCAATATGAATCCATTTAATATAGAAACATTTTGTGTGTATATATAGTTGAGATTTTAAATATTTTTTATAGGAGGGTATTTCATTTGTAACAAAGAATTCATTAACTGTCATCTTTCTTTTCCATTTGCAGTATGTTCATGCAATAGTTACACACTAATATATTCATTGAAAATTAGTTAATTTCAGCAAAATATTCAGCAAACACTTGTATATGTCATCAGCTTTCCTCATCTCAGTAGAATGCTTGCACAAGGTCATTAACATGCATTGTTAGCATAATCGTATTTTATTCTGGTAATTTTTGTGAGCCGTTTGATGCATTTTGAGGTGTGTTGATGGGATGTACAAGCAACGTGACGACCTTCAGTTTCCAAAATGGATAAGTGTAGTTTTTTGAGTTACTTTTCTGACATAAATATTGGCAATTACAAGTTGAAATTCTGCTGTAAATAGTTACTTAAAATATGCTGTTTCAGCAACCATGCTTGATAATCTGAGTTCAGGGAAATATTTGTAGAAATGGGATCTGAAAGTGTGTGAATCTGATCAAAAAGATTGAATATTAAATGAATATTTATGGATACATTGGCAATATTTACATAGCTTTTATATTGCTCATGGGTGTATCAGAGTATCTTTGACTTCTTATCTTGTAAAAGAGGAATGAATTAGATAGGGGCAAGTAGCTAAATACAGAAACAAACTCTTCTTTGCTTCCAGATAATTGGAATTAAGTTCTCCTCAATACAACCGATAGCTAAAGCTGTATCCAAGAGTCCAAAGCACAACTCATCTTTGTAAGAGAAAGACTTGTCATAGAGAAACCCGTGATAAATAGCACCAGTTCTGCAGTACAGCACAAGGCGGACTGTTATGCCTGTGCACAACAGTTTCCCTGGCTCCCAGTGCCCGCCTGGACATTGCACTGCACACTGCTCTGGACCAAAATGTTTAAGAAAAACCTTAGCAATACCACCAGCATCCTACCAGAAATTGTCACTCGTATAGGATTCCCCCCACTCGATATAGCCTTGCTGTTCCACACTGCATACTGTTATTTTTACATTTGTTTGTATTCTGTCCAGATCCAGACCTGAATCCATCTTTTTTATTTCTTGAAAAATGTCATTGATTTGTAGACTTGAGACTATAACGTGCCTTTTTTCTCACACTGGGGTACTTAAAATATTTCCATTGTTTGCCTTACTTAAAGATAAAAATGGACTTGTGTGTCTTACCTTCTATCATAACGTTGGCAAGAATGTGAATTTAATGCCAGGTGCTTGTATAAAAATTTCATTATAAAAATTTCTTTGCAGTTTCCAGCTTTCATTGCTTTACAGCCTTGCCATTGAAGGCAACAAAAAGTTTGCTGTTAAGTCTTCCTCCCACTCTCTGAATACATAAAACTTATTTTTAACCTTTTAGTTATTGTTACAAGCTGATGGCTTCAGCTCTCTTATGCCATTTTCTTACTGACATTTGAGTGAGTCATACCGTCCTTTTTATTCATTATTTTGTTATTTTTCCTGTGCTGCTGATATATCTTTTGATCCGTCTGGCTCACATATTCTTAAGCTTTGAATTCATCTGCAACTTTGGGCATTACTGTGTTAGACTCTTTGTTTTCAACTAATTTTTATTGACTCCATCAAATGTGCATTTGACTAAAATCTTTGCAGCTGACTTCCATCCAGGACACTAGTTTCTTCATACCATGTAATGTATCTTCCATACAGTCAGGATCTTCCATCATGGCCAAATTCAGCTTTTGATCATGAATCTTCTCATCCCTAAATCATCGGGATTTGTTATGTGGTGGCTAAAAATCAGTATTTGTTTGATTTATTGTTTCCTCTGAAGTTACTTGTTCTTGCTCACGGTCATCTTTTTTTGCCTGGTTCGTGACCATTGCTGATAACTGGATTCTGAAATTCAGTTTTTGCCTTCCCTTAATTATCAGAATGCCTCATGTTGTTTATTACCTAACAGTTTAGAGTAAAAGGTAATTTTGGATAAAGGTTAAATGTAGGTGGATAACTTTCAGGAAATGTCAAATGAATTTTAGCAAAATTATAAAAACCTTTTTTTTCTGCAAAGCTTTATGAGATGTGATCTGTTTCTTAGGGACTGCAAAGTCCGAAACATTTTGGGTAGTTATCTCTCCAACCAAGTTTGGATGATAGTTTTGTTCAGAGTATGAAAGTTAGATAAAAGTAACGTGACCTTGAAATTTTATTCACATCATTTATATGTTCACACAATTTGTAATGACAAAATTTTGCCCTCTGACTCATTTTAAATTTCAGAATGTGTTTGATGCTTTTCCAATGTATAAATGGGTTAAAATAACACATATAAGCAACTTTCATTCTTCTGGTTAACACCACAGGTAATACACCTAACCCTGCCTGCTGCCAGCTAATAAATTCCCAAAGAAGTGCATACAAAAAGCATACTATATCTTTTAAACTTCCTCATCCAGATGTTTTATTTATTTGTGCAACATACTTGGGAGAAAATTAACTCTATCCCAGCTGTAACCAACTTGGTAAAATTAGATAACCTTGCTTTTCCTAAGAGAAAATGTCTATAAAACTTCTTTATCCATCTCAATTATTTGTAAATGAATTTCTTACAATTGTTTTCATTAAAATAATCTTGCGTTCCTTTTTAGGCTTGAAAATGTCATTCAAAACCAGAGGGTTCTGCTAAACAGGAGCACTGTTTCAAAATTCTGCAGCATGCTTGCTTGCACAGAAATCCTACCAAAATCCATGGTCTCCTCAGTCTTTCTGTTAGCTTTTAATGAGGTAGCTGCTGGGGCGAACGCTTTGGCACGGCAGGGGCAGGTGCAGTGCCCCCCAGCCAGCCTTCCCCTGCTCTCCTGTCCCTGCCGGGTGCAGGGCATGGCTTTGCCTCCGCCAGGCAGGGAAGGGCGGGTGCAAGGATGCGCGCGAGTGCTCCCAAGGCCTGCGGCTGCTCGCGAGAACTAGTAGCTTGTTTGACAGCTTCTGGTTCGTATTAGTTAATGCGTTAGATTAGGTATTAGTTAACAGAGCATTTTAGGAAAAGCATAATTTCTGGATCACGTCTGCCTTTTAAAAACCATGTCTGCTGTATAGTTTGGAAAAAAAAATATATTTTTTAAGAGAGAACAGCTCTTGTGTCCTTGTTTTCCATGCAAGACCTTCCATTTCAACTGCTTAAATTGCTCATTTTAAATACTGTGCTATACAATTAATAGAAAAATCTGTGGTCTAGTTAATATCAAGCCCGTGATAAGGGTGGCAGGAGCTCCTTCGTTAGTGTGCTGTAATATTGAAGGAACTAAGCATTGAAGAAAAAACAATCTGCACAGCACTTTTACCTTGACTTGTGAGGTGCATTGCTATGGCCTGCACCTGATGCTGCAGCTTGGTCAGTATAGTTGTATCAGGTGTGTTCCCACTGTGGTTTTGAGTAAGTTTAACATTGTGCTGCCCTTTATTCATGGCTTGAGACAAACCTCAGCTCAGATCTCTGTGTGCAACGTTTTTTTATTATTTTTTTTTAACAGCAAGGTATGGAGAATGCCAGCAAGTGAACTGTGGTGCATTTACTAGCAACTGACTTAGAACAATGTCATCTGAAGAACAAGATAAAGCATTGGAAATCACATTTTTATGCTTTGAAATGCATACATACTGCTATTGAAACATGTGAGAACCCAATTCAAGTAATTTTTGTGGTTCAAAATGGTAACAGTTCTGTGCCCTTTGACAAGTTTGGGAAATAACCTTAATTTCATTAGTCAGTTGGTTTCCTTCTTTCCTTCCCCTTTTCAAATGTAAACATACATCAGATCTGTTTGATCTGGAACCCCAGATCAAGCTATTATTTGTGAGGAGGACAGAAGAAAATATTGTGAAATATTTCATAATAGCAGCTCAACTGATAAGCTGCTGTAGCTTTAAAAATATAATGTGAAAAATGTAATGAAAAAAGTTTGGATTTTGGCCAAAAAAATTAAAGCCTTTATGGTGGATTAAACTGTTTTGCAACTAAATACTGCTTTTCTCTGAAACAACCCATTCCCTCATGCAACTAAATACTGCCATATGTTTAAATTCTTGCAGGCCTCCTAAGGCTGACCCAGAAGAAATGTCAACAAATGTTTGTGAGTCCTCGCGGCCTTGTAACATTTTCTTTAAAAAGTGAAGAATGGAACAGCAGGAGCTGTAACACTCCCACAGAACAGACATATGAAGGCATATGGCTAACATGGGAGCCTGCTGGCTCTTCAAAGCTTGCTGGCTTCATTCTTAAGGCTCCCCTTTTTTTTTTTGTTCTCAAGACAGCTAAACTTGTCTTTCTATTTCACAAGTTGCTCTGTTCTGCTCAGAGCTGAGTTTAGCAAGTCTGAGGTCCTGTACAGCCTCAGACCTGCCATGGGAGAGCAAGCATGTCTGTTCCTAGAGGTGGCAGATTGGTAAATGCAGGTACAGTGCAATGTGGTGTCCCTTGAGACGTCTCCTGAGTTTGGCATACCCCTGAAGTATCTTTAGACAGTCATTCGTCCTGTACATACAAGAGCCCAGAGGGCAATCTCCTCCCTACCTGGATAGTTGCTGAGAAAGTGTAGTCTTTTGACCGTAAACCTAATGCTGGCTCTGAATTTGGAAAAGAAAATAAATCACATTTGCTGAAAGGTACTGAACAGTTGCACTTAAGTTTAAGTGCGCATGTGGGTTTATTGCATTTAACTATGAGGTCTGAGTTTGCTGTTACAGGGGGAAGATCTTCAAATGCACATGATCACAAGTGACTGTGATTTAGTCATATAAGAACTTAAGACTTTCAGTGGAATTTGTGCTCCTAAATCTCTTTGGATTATTTTTTTCTTCCCTGTAAGGATCCTTTTCTGCAATTATTATTTTTAATTATTGAAATATTTCTGTGCTGGGATGAGGTAACTTTAGTACTGGAAACTCAGGGCAGAAAGGAATCTATCGGCAAAAAGTACAGCTCACCAACTCCACTTCCATCTGCTTGTGTTTCATATTTCTGATAATATGCAATTTTACTTCCTGTTCCGAAGGCACTTATTAACATCGGTGGAGTATAAAGTGCAGCTTTGCAGGTTTATGTGTTTCCAGAGGCTGTAAAGGCCATGCCTGCACCATGCAAGCTTGGGTAAATGGGTGGATTATTGTACACCAGGAGAAGGAAAGAGTGGCATGTGACTGCACCTTGACTCAGTTGCACAGTGCTCCAGTACGAGTGTGTGTGGGATCCTTACAGGGCATTTTGAAAGGGTGTTTTGCCCTGATTCTGTGCAGATGTGTAGGCTTCCCTGCTGTCATCTAATTTTATCTGTTTCATGCGGCACGGGATTTTGCTCTGAAACTTGTAACTTTTGGTCATTTTTGTTTCTGTCTATTGCACCATATTTACGGATGTGCAGTGTTTTAAACCATGAAATGTTGACCTTTTGAGTTACAGCATTGTGTATTTCTCAATACCATAAGATATTTCTTCACAAAGTATTTTGGAAGATAATTTATATAACCACTCACAAAAATTATACTGTCCTGATGTGGGGGATTGTTGAGGTTTATTTTCTCAAATGTGGTTGGGGAAATTCCTGTGCCCTGAAAAATAAAAGCACAAAACCATCACAGGAACAACATAAAAAATATAAAAGGGGTAATCCAACATTTAGTGGAGTTCCTGTGGTTTATTCCTCATCCTCTCTCTTCCTCTGTGCACTACAGTTACAATGATAAGTAAACAATAATATAAAAAGAATTAATAATTTGCATGAGATTGACAGAATGAAGAATTGGATTTCTTTTTAAAAGCTTATTATTGTCATTTGAATCTTCTCAGATGAATTTTCTGAAGTCTTCAGCCATAATTTTGCAAGTAGAAATCTGTGTGTTAAAAAGGACTACATTATAATTACAATTGCTGTGAATAGTGACTGGAGAATCAGTAAGGTGTTGAAGCAAAGTTGTCCACACTCTTAGATAAACTTATTAGGTGACTTGTTTCCATATAACACACTTAGGTTGACACTTTCTAAAAACAAAACAACAGGTTTGTTTAGATATGTTGAGCTGTCAAATACTCATAAGTCTCATGAACCTGAAGGTAATACCAAAGTTGTGAGTATCTACTTATAATATCCAAATGGAGAGCTCACCAAATTGAACATTAAGTATGTATATAGCCTTATTTTGGCTCAGTTCCATAGCATACATGTGGAAAAAAAAGTTTACTCCCTTAAGTAATAACTATTTGATTCTAGTTTTAGAACATCTTAACATTCATTGTGAGAGTAAATTAACTTACCTTCACAATATCATTTTCAGATACAGGCGTTAATTATTATCTCCAGTTTAGTGATGGAGCTGAGGAGCAGAGGGCATGTCGACAAAGTCTATTGTTGGCAGATGGAATCTCAGCCCACCGGAGCTACACAAACATGTTTATCACGGTGCCAAATCTGAATTAGCAGGTCTGATCACAAGCTCATATGCCTCAGCTCACAGTAGGACTTGGTGGGTTGGGCACAGTGTGCTGTGCTAACCACATTTATTCAGCTTCAACTCAGCTTGGAACTTGGGCGGAAAAAGCTCACATCTGCCAGCAATATACTGTGTAGATACTCCCAGCAAATCTGCCCAAGGCCACCCAGGAGACTTAAGTCATGGCCTGGAATATTCTTCCATCCCTGTCCAATTCAGTTGAAAAGGAAAAGTTACTGCTATATGAAAATTATTCCACTTATATGTCCTTAGGTAAGCTTTTGGCAAATAGACCTTTCCATGATTTTGCTGGGGACTCACATTTCTGCACAGTTGGCAAAGTGACTTCTTTCATTATTATAAAGTTATCTTTGGGTTTTACTAGGCATTAAGTTATTTCCATATGGAGTCTTCCTTTTTGTCTAGATATGTCAACACTGGGCATTCCTGGCTGAGTCCCAAAAGAAAGTAACTTAAACTTAAAGAGTAGCCACATTTCTGACATGTTTAAAACAGTGGAGATAGGTTCTCAGCTTTCAACCAGCTAGGGGTTTTTGTTTGGTTGTTTGTTTTTTTTTTTACTTTTTTATCTTCCTTATTATTTCATAAATATATCTTCTTGATTGGCTGAATGTGAGTTTGCGAGCTGATTGCTAGTGGTATAGTATTCCGGAGATCATTTATTGTTATTTAAAGCAAATGCATTTATAGCACCTAGGACCCTCTCCGTCAGGCAAAACTCCCGTTGATATCAGTAGGAATTCCTCCTAATTACGCAGTTTCTCCTGAATATGCAGAGCACTTGCTCTGTTATTATTTGGTTATGCATATTTCTATTTCACAATCATTGTTTTGAAGAAACCTCATAATGCACTTGCTCATAGCTTATAATAATTACACTACAGAAAACTAAAGTCTCGGTGGTATTTGGGAAGCATAATGAATAGCAGACAAATGTTAAATATTAATATTGTCGAATATTCTGGTTAATTTTTGCTGTGAACTTCAGTGTTACAAGCACTTCATTACACAATGAGGCTGAAATACAGATCTGTGTTTCAACTTTCAAGAACAGATAGGTAGGCATGTTACCAAATTACAAAATAACTTCATAAAAAATAGAACTATATTGTAATTTCTAGAGTGGAATATCCTGGAATGATAGGTGATAGAAAATCATGTCATTCTTGCTGTGAACATTGCTCAAATTCTGCAAAGCTGTATTAGTTGTTAGTAGAAACTGCACACCAGGAATCATGAAATGCTCTTAGTGCGTGCACATCTTCCAAGTTCTATACTTACCCATTGATATTTTGCTTTATGTTTAATTACTATTTCTTAAAAATTACATACTGTTGGGGATAGTATCAAAACATCAGTTAGTCAGTACTGTTCAGTCTTGAAAACTGAAATGTATCATTTAAAAAGGCTTGGTTTTGGAATCAGTAATGTTTAGCTTGTCTGCATTTTTTGAACTTTCTTTTGTAAACACTTAAAGACAGTTTCACAGACAAATTAACGTGTTTGACATTGCTTTGTCCTTGATTGAGAAGCCAACTGTGTAATGTCCTTTGAGAAAACACAAAAGGAAATGAAGAAAAGATGACTAGGAAAGACGGAGACTGAATGCCTTTTGGTTGACCTAAAATTAGTTTACTATCAATTTTCCTTTCCTTCCACCCTCCCTAGATCTAGACAAGCTATGAACTGTGGGAGTGTGGGAGGAGGATGGGGGGGGGGAATAGGGAAAGGGGTGTATTCAATCCAGAAATAAGACTGAATTAAACTTTTAGAAAAAGCTTTACAAACGTTTGAAGAATCATTGCTGGGTTTGCAATAGGCTTCCCAGAATGAATCATGTATCTTTCTGGGATGACAGAGATATTCAGTGAGTTGAATGAGGCACACAGAAATTCAGAAACATCAGATCTCTGAGGTGACTTTGAACAACTCCTCTTTTCTTTATTTATTAATAAAAGGGAGAAGGTAGGAAAAAAATGTCCCTAAGACCAAAGAACTCTGTCTCTCTTGAATCTCTTGGACGAATTCTGAGCTATTCTCCTTTATGGTATCTCTGATGTCCCAGAATTATTCTTTCTTGGGTGTCTCCAGTGGACCTGGAACCAGCAGGATGATTTTATAGAGCATTTATATAAAGATTTTTTGAAAGGTTAGTTGATTTTTTTTTTCCTGTGCTGAGTGTCCCCTACAGCTTGACTAATGGGGGCATTCAGCATATACTTCAGTGGCTCTCAATTTTTAGGTTTTCTTTTCAGGTCACTAGAAGAGATTGATAAAAGAGAGCAGAAGAAAGCCAGAGGAAAGAAATAGAGAACAGCCTGCTGAAACTGGCAGCAGAGGAAGATAAGATAAACAGAACACCAAATGCTAATGAAGACAGTCTTTGCTATAGCTTTGAGAAAGGATCTGGCCATTTGTCTTTAGTGGAAGAAAATCACCAAAGAATATGAATATGAAAATGGCAAGGGGAGGAAACAAACAATAAAAAAAATCTGCAGGGAAAATTTGCCATAAAAATATTTCAATGATGACAAGATCCCACTCTAGTAATCTCGGATATCTGCTCCTGGTGGAAGCTGAGTTGCAGCATGACTTGGAAGGCTTTAGAGCAATTCTGTATGCCTCTTGCAATGGTAGCAACTGATTTTGTATGTTTTGTATGTATAACATATTTATCCAAGAGAGAATATGTATAAGCATTTTACTGGTGCTGGTTCAAGAACATATATTTAAGTTAATCTGTTAGCAAATATAAAAAGTCAAGCTTTTAGAGGACAAATGAAGACTTTTTCTAAATGCAGGAAATTCAAATTATATACAGTGTGGTACACAGAAATAGTTGTTTATGCATGAAAAAGTTGTATAAAATATTTTTATTAAGATTTATTTATGTGCATATATCTATATAGGCATGAATGTATAAAAAGTATGTATCTGCTTGCTGTGGATCCTCTTCTTCCAAATTTAGTTTTTAGAAGAAACTCAGAGAAGTTGGAAACATTGAAATGGAGGGCTTGATTTATGATATTTAAAATGACAGAACATACCTGCCTTCAGGCCTCTCAATCCACTTGTATTCTTAGTACCTGGATAAGATGGGACTAGAGCAGCATGAAGCTAATTAATACAGACTTTATCCTCAAGGGTCTACCATCTACCTTCAGGCACTTGTGACCCAAAAGCAAGAAAAAAACCTGATAAAGTCATATTGTATTGGGTGAGCACAAGGCTTGGATGCTCATGTGATCTGTAAAGAGCTTTTTTGAGGGGAGCTAATTTGTTCTTTGTGGGCCTGCATGAACCTTTTCTCTTACTGCTATTTAATCTGGCCTTGGGCAGATGAGATTTGGATTCTAGTCTGCAATCTGTTAATATTCTGAAAGATGTTAATATGTATTTTTGTCTCTTGTGAGAGCATACAGCTATTCTGCTTTTTAGTTTGTTAATTTCTGACATCATTTGCGGCCTTCACATCTAACATCTTAGTATTAGTATTCAGGACGGTCAACTACTTTTCAATGCATGGTATTTGGAAGCAGTCCGGCTCACCGATTCCCTGCTTGTGGCATTGCAACCTGCTGAATGTTAGTCAGTGCTCAACAGTTTGGTGAGGGGATGTGAACACCAGGGGAAAATATTTTGGTACAGAATATATGATAAGATCAGAATAGTTCATAAGAAACAGGCTCTTTACCTGCTTTGAAGAGAAGCTTGTTTGTGTGAAACCTCCTCTGCAGCTCTTGGGTTTTGTCCTTTTCTTGCGTGTCCTGCCTCTTTCGTATGTCCTGCCTTCCACAAGGCATCCCCCTGAGTGGCAAGGTCCTTCTCCCCTCCTGGAGGAAGGTACAGGGTGGTACATTGTGTGGTTCAAAATCTGGTTTTAAGCCTCATTTTATGATAGGCTGCTTATGTGAATCATGGGTTGAAACCTTAGCTCCTCCAGGACTGAACTCTCTGCTGTAGAATACAGATATTAACACTTTCCTATTTTGGAACCAGGCGGTAATAAAAACAATCTAAAGTGTTAAAGTATTGTGGTGGTGGAAGCCAATAACAGAGGAAATGTGTGCTCCTCCATCTCGTTGCTCAACACAACGTACACCTTAGGTCTGCTGCAGGTGCTCTGGGTGCTCAGGAACACACACAGAGGGGTGCAAATGTCCCCCAGACCCTGAAAGGTGGTCAGTCACCAAAGTCATTGGCCCTAACCTGCCAATAGACCCTGTAATTGCATGTGTATGTATTTATAAGGCAGATTATACAAGACTGCCTTTTATTCTTTCTGAATGCAATTCTTGCCTTTTGTTTTGTTCTATTAATTTTCATGTGACCGTCTTTCAGCATAAGACAGTAAGCCTTTACAGGGTTCATGTCTACGCAAAGAGCCCTTGGTCATGCTGCTAATTTCAGCTATTAACATTGATGAAGTGACAGCCTTAATAACCTAAAGTAACTGAAATTGGTGCTGCTTTTAGTGGTGAAGTTGGACCAAATGACCTCCAGAGGTCCCTTCCCACCTAAATTATTCTAAGATGCTATATTGGTTGCTGCATGTGGGGATTGATATTACTTGATTTAGCTGCCTGTAGTAAGTGGAAAAAGATAGATTCTTCTAGAAGGTGATTCCGAGCATAAGCTTATTTAGATGCTAAGATAATAGCTTGCAGGAACAATTTATACATAGCCAAGGACACTATTCTCCTGGTCAAGGCACCCAGATATATATTCTCTAGCAGGGTTAAATGCTGGTTTTGCACTATAAGACTTAAACTTCAGTGCAGATCCATTTTTTTATACCTAAGCAGAGACTGCTGACTATATAAAAATATGGTGCGGTTGTGTGTCACATAGTAGGAACTAGAATAAAACTATGAGAGCTGGCAGGAAACAGATATTGTTGAAGACATATTCCTGAATTGTGAATTGCCTAAATCATCAGAATAACTCTATGCAAATTATATTTATACAGATTATACAGCTTCAAGGAGGAGGAGAGTTTTGGCAATGCATAGCATAGAATAGCAAACATCAAAAAATGGCATACGAGAAGTCAAGTTTAAACTTTTATGTTAAATCAGAACTTGTACGTATATCTTTAGAACAGTTAATTATTCACTGAGAAGAGAAGGTGAGAGAAGAAAGGGTGAAGCTTTGCACCCAAACAGTAGAGATACTCAGCTGGCATGTGGGAGGTCTGAATTCAGACATCTTTCCTCTGATTTTTATACTGATTAATACATTTTTCATAGGTGCAATGTTTTATAGTGTGCCTTTGTTCACTTTTAGAAATGGCTCTGAGGTTAAGTAGTGTGCGGCAGGGTCAGACTGCAAAGTCATGTTAGAACCATGGAAAACTCACATATTCCTAAACCTTGGATTCTGTCTTGTGACTGTGATCTTAAACGTGTTATTTTTATTTTAAAAGTTGTTAGACTCTTTCTTGCATTTTTAATAGTATTGTTGTTGCTGTTTATTGCATACATTCTGAATATTTAATCCCCCAGCCCCGAATCTCTGTTTAATATGCAGGTTAGAAATACCTGTATGCTTTTTAGGCTTGTAATAATTAGACACGGGAAAAAAAACCTATTCAGTCACTCAGCCTTTTTGCCTGGGCTGTGTAAAAACATTGTTTCCATATTAGATTTTAATAAGTAGTTTACGATCAATAATTCAGTCAATAAGTTTCAACTTCTTCAGGTTTTAGTTCAGCTGTGCAGATTACGCTGGCACTTTGAATGCGGTCAGCAGTTTGCCTGAGCAATACTTTAGATTGGGAGGGTTTTTCCTTAATAATTGTGTTTTGTATAAATTGTCTTTCCATAAGCACTTTTCTAGTAAATTGTAATCAAATAACTATTTATGTGGAAACTTGATGCAATGGAATTCTGACTATGTTAGAAATGCTTTTTGAAGTTGCATGTATATAGATTTGGAATATTTTAGTCTCTCTCACTCATTTCTGTGATACCTGCTAGAATTTTCATTGGGTTTGAAAAAAGTTGCAATAATCTGGCGACCATTTCATTTCAGAAACTGATCCCTAATGCCTTTGTGTCTCTCAGTAACAAGGACCTAAACATATGTAGTTATAAATCCACATTTTAAATCCTTTTACGATTGTAAGTATTTTGTCTCTATTTCATTACATTCTCAGATATGTTTCCAAGTTTATTTCTGTAATTGCTCTTCTGGAAATATTTAACTTTAAAAGCACATTGGATACAATTTTTCTCCACTCTGAGCTCTTTGCAGATTTCTAATATTTTTCATCTCTTTTAGTGAGTGTAATGTACTTAAGTGTTTTTTATAGAGACAAATGTGTATTCTGTGTAATTCTCTGCAATCAGGAAAAGTGAAAATGAAGAGAGGAAAATAAATAGAGGTTTGGGGTTGTTTTGGGTTTCCTGGATTCAAATCTCATATTTTGCATGCTCCTTGATTGTATTAGTTTATTCATTTTGCCAAACAGACCACAAAGCTGTGAATATTTATTTAGTTCTGTTCCTAATAGTTTGTCTAATAGGGAATTATTTTGGTACAATGAAAGACATTTGTAAATGAAGCAGATAAGCCCTTTGGCAGACAAGGAGTGTTTTGTTCAACACAAGAATTCTATTGTCCACTGCTTTAGTTGTCAAGTGCCTGGGGAGCCCAGGATTTATGGTGATGTTACAATGGCCCTTTCAGAGCGAAGTCTAAGAAGCTGTGAGATTCCGTTCCTCTGCTTTTCAGACTTTCAAACCTTTTTATCATGCAAGGACAATGCAGGATTCAGCCGCTTCTTAGGCCACAGGACTGCCCATTTCACATCAGGCATTGTGAAATAATTACCGTAGTGACAATGGGTTTGGGGTTTTTTCCCCCCCTCTAACTAGCAACATTTCAAAATTGTTCGAGTTGTCACTTTGTATAAAACAACTCTGAAGC
>VZTL01003735.1:11322-24785 GCA_013400535.1 Scopus umbretta
GCGGGCGGGGCTGCGCGGGGGGGCGGGGACCTTGCCTCGTCACGTGGGGCGGGCGGCCGCTTCCCGCCGAAAGGGAGGGGGCGGGGCCAGGCCAGGTCTGCGGCGCCGTGAGGCGAGGTGAGCGGAGGTGAGGGCGCCGCCGCCCCGGGGCAGGGGCTGTCAGCCGGGGCGGAGGGTAGGCCTCTCCGGAGGCGGCCGAAGGAGAGCGTCGGTCAGAAGAGCTCGGGCCTTGTGAAGGCATCGGCGCTTAGCGAGCGGCCTGCTTGGGGGCGTCCCCTTCCCCTGGGCTTGCCGCTGCCGTCCGCCTGGAGATGGCCGGTGCGCGCCATCTCGCTGTAGAGGCGTGTGTGCTCGGCGTTAGCCCTGAAGGCCCCTTTCCTGGGGCGATGCGGGCCGGGTTTGAGAGGGGAAGGCGACAAGAAGCGGTGCTGGTTAAGCACGGCACTGTTAAGCACTTACCTTGGCTTCCTCGTGTGCTTACAAAAATGTCTTGAATATTAAGCGCCTGCTTGTACACAGGCTTTTTAATACGTTGCCTGAGGTTACTAATTGGCGTGATTAAAATGGAGATGTGTCAGACCGTTTTTGCGACACGCACACGGAAAGGGACGAAAGCGGAGAGTACGCCCTTGTATGGGAAAACATCGTGTGTCGGTGAGGTAGAAAATACAAACATTTTATGAAAGATGATGAACTGACTTCATCACGGGCGCGTTTTAAAGCCTATTTTACATCATCGCCTCCTGTAAAAAACATGTGCATTCGGCAAGGCTCGGTTTTCAGAGCGGTTGAGCTCCACCGGTTTCTGCTGGCTGCAGTTGGGAGTTAATGCTGCTCCCTTGTTCTAAGTCCTAATTTTATTTTTTTTTCTGCATGCTGTTCCCTGCTGGATGAAACTACAGGTTTTTCGTGTTTATTCATGTGAAAAAAAAAAAAAGTGTGATTTTCAGCTTTAAGGCATAATAGTAGAACAAAGATTAAAACAAAGAAACAAAAAACCCTTGCAGAGCTGTCCAAATAAAATAATTCCATGTATTTGACTTAGATATTTATTTAGTATGAATGTCTGTGTTTGATATTTTTTAATTAAAGGTATAATTATTTGTAACTGAAAAACTCCCTCAAATTACTTTTTCTCACTAGTTATTATGCAGTTGTTGACTTGTACAAAATAGTTTAAAAAAAAAAAAACAAACTAAAAACTCTTAGGCAAGAGGGTGTGCGGAAGGGTGTGAAAATAATATTGAAGAGGAGATTAGAAGTAGTGAGTAGGCGGAAATGGGAGCAGAGATGTGGGCAGGGATTATGCAGTTTTCAAGGTGAGAACAAAGAGCCTGAATCTGATGCGGTAAAAGGATGGGAAACCAAGAATTAGGGCTGAAATGGGATTGACCTGGAATATGTCTTTGGTGGCATTTTGAGTTCAGTGCTGCAGAGGCAGAGGTATGAGGAAGAAATTGTGCGTAATAAGATGATAGCTTCTACAGTGACAACAGTGGAAGTTGATTAGTGATCCATCTAAGAAAAGGTGGGATATTAATTATGTTGCTAGCTGAAGTCAGAATAAGATGTGGACTGAAAAAAGCAGCAATTAAATACATTCCTTTCCTCTTTTACATACAGGACAGTCTATATGTGTTATCTTTCCAACAATATTAACACAAAAGAGGAGATTAATAAGGTAATGTCTATAGACCATTGATAGACTTCCACTGCAGTTGACAGTGAGACTTTCAACACTCAAATGTCATCAGTCTGGAGGTAAAGCAAAGCAGGTAGAGCAATACCACTCTCAACGTCAAGGCGAGGCGAGGGCATGGGTGAAATAAATAGTCTGCAGTAAATTTCTGGTAAAATGAAGGTGAAACAATCTGGTAGGGGTCTTGAAAAGCCTGGAACGCATGGTATAGTCCTGGTCAGTCACAATTATTATCACATCTTAGTAACCACATTTTAAAAGCCCTTCTAGACTAATGTGGAGTTCCCTTACATTTCATAGATTTTACAGAGGAATATATACTGCTTTTTCCTTTTGGCTAAGAGGCCACCTTACAAGCTTGAGGTTGACAATGCAGCTCAGATAATGTCTGCTCATGTTTTGTTCTCTAGATTATAGTGTCCTGTATTTCTGTGTGGAAAGTATATTCAAAGGTGAAGACCTTATGAACTGCATATAATTCATGAACAGATTCCCCAGCAGGTTTTTTTATTCTTTCAAGGTATGCCAGCAGAAACTAAAGTTTGCCCTCCCAGAGTTATCTGGTTTGTGTTCATCTCATAGGGCCTTCTTCACAGAGGAAATGCATTCCTGGCACAAGGGAATTGTTTTCTGTAAAACTGTTTTCTCCATGACTGTGGAACTGGAAATTGAGCGCTAACGTAAACATCATTGCTCTCCAGTCCAAACTGCAGTTGTGCATAAAGCAATACTTAATCTGACCTTCATAAATAACATCACAAAGTGTATAACTTCAAAGAGCAAGCCAACCAATGTCAGTATATACCCTGAGGAGTGGGAGGGAAAAAGAATGGATAAAATATGCTCATTGCTTTACTAATTAATCTTTAGAAGAAGCTTCAATACAACAGTGATCTGTGTAGAGAAGGAGAGGGAATACAATACAAGTAGGTGAAAGCAGCCAAACTATAAGAGCTGCTGCAGCTGTGGTTTTCTGCTTCCTCAGTTTTGTTAATTTAAATCTTTCAACAGACTTCTGCAATAACAATATTGTGGGTTGAGATATTCAGTATAAGCCAACATGTGGCAACTAAAGAATCAGAGTAGTCATTTAAACATGGAAACAAATGTGTGAATTGGTAATACTACAGCACAGGTGGCTGATACGAGAAGTGTCCTTTTGATCTTCTTCTTAAGAGATAAATGCTCCCAAAACATACCAGGTACACATTAAAAAAAAAAAAGGCTTGTTTTAAGATGCCTTCAAGGGCAGGGATAAAGTTTTAGAAGAGCAGGTAGCAAGGTTGCAGCCTCTGCAATCACTTGTGCCTGACTATTCACCTGCTCCGTTTTCTGGTTGTGTTGTCTGCCTTTGGGGCGGGGGGAGTGAAGACCAGCATCTCCAGGCTGCGCTGTGGTAAAGCCAGAGACTTCCTGATGTGATTTTCATCCAGCCTGTCCTACTGCATTTAGAAAAAGAAACAGCAGTGAAAAAGTAACTTCCATGACCAAGGAAAACAACTTTTTTCCTTCTGTCCTTCTAAATTGACTTGCTTTCTTTTCCAGGCTTTTTTTTTTTTGTAGCGAGCATAGGTGTGGCATCCAACAGCCCTCTTAAGAAATGAGCATTGATGGTTACAAGAGGTTAGAGCCATGTTCGTAATTCTGAGATTACAGTGAAGCTCCAGGTTTTAGAGTAATGGCAGCCTAGATGGGTGGTTCCTGTCAACCAGCTTTCTTGATCCTTATCTCTTGGGGAAGAGTGGCTAATGGGAACATACGAGCTGCTGTACTTGATTGGAGAAGGAGCTGTCTGACATGCTCTCTGTCCCTGGCAGTCGTCTGTAGAGGAGGATACTTGGGAAAGAAATGATGGCCTGTATATGGTGGTGACTGAAGTAGTGTGACTGAAATATGTATCACACCCAGTTGTCTGCCAGGCTGTGCTTCCCCAAACAAAAAACCAGCCTCCCTGCAGCCGGACAACAGCTTGCGTGCTGGTCATCATGCTGGGCAGAGATCATAGAGTTGTCCTTGCATTGCAGGGTGAAACAGTGCCCAGGACGCTGCCCAGGCCAGAATACCCTGCCTAGGTGCCCTCTCTGCTGGAGACCCATCAGGCTGATCTTGTGGGTATTCCTAGAAGGAGATGTCCGGTGCTGCCATACTCCGTGTGTCATCCAGGAAGTGCTTCCTTGCCGCAGGAACAGATCCCGACGCTCTCGCAGCCTCCAGCTACTCCGGGTGCCCTTATTTTGATGAACTCAGGCAGGGCTGATGGCCCAGGGGCTTCTGCGGAACCACTCCCCAAGGCGGCCAGCACGCCGGTGGGTTGGTGTTTGTGGGCAGCCCGGGCTCAGGTGGAACCAAGGCTGGCAGCTGGGAGCAGAGGAGGTGTTGGTGGCTGATTGTGTGGTACAAAAGCTGGTGAGGTACACATGTACAGCCCCGCCGCCAGGCTAGTTTCCCAGGGCTTCTGCAGCTGTTTTGGGATGAACACACTGGAAACAAGAATGCGGAAAGCACTGTTTAAATCAGGTTTTTGTCTTCACATTGTTCTTCGAGCTTATTTAACTGTTCAATGTGTTTGCCGTAGTTGTTTTAAAGAAAAGATAAAGCAATATCCAAAATTAACCACTCAAATTGTGAACCATTCTATCTTAATAATTAATTGATTTATTTATAAAATTAATTAATGCTGAAGAAATTACTGGTATTTTGCATATTGAGCAATAGTTCTATTGAAATAAAATTAATGACAACCCAGTAGTAAAAGCAAATCTCTATTGCCCAACTTAAAAAGGCATAAATCAAACTTGGGACCGAGAGGATCTTGAGTTTCATTTATTAATCTGTGTTTCTTTTCCTTTGGTACACCTACTTACACCAGACTTCACACCGGAACAACTTTCTGTTCACACTTGGACATAAGAGACTCCTTTAGCTTGCCAAGTATTCCTAGGGATGCTGTGGATTGTGGGTTTGGAGAAGGCTGAGCAGCTTCCCTCTCCTCAGGTGGCGTGGAAATCATGCTGAAGCAAGTACTGAAAGCAGGCGGGAACGGGCGCGGGAGGGAAGAGGCTGTAGGTGTCCTTTGCATTGGCAGGCTCAGCGCTAAAACTTTTAAGTATCTATAAGGAGTGAATGCAGGCTTTTCACCCAGGGTCATCCACTTTGTCCCTTGACATAAGAGCACCCATTCTCAATTGTTCTTACCGCCTCCAAAATTGTATTTAAGCAGGTGATTGCAATGGAAGTTCACGTTACAGGACAGCACATGTGACATTGTCCATAACAACAGTTGTCTGACTGGGTGAAGCCACAGAGACACGAAGTGTGGGTTTGCCTGACGCAGAAGCCACGACAGGCTGTCCAATAACCCCATCGCCTAGCCAACCCTATTGCGCCCAGCCCCTGGCAGCCTACTACCAGGCCACCATGATGGAACATGTACAGGAAAATGCATTCTACAAGTCGAAGCGGCATCCTTGTGAGTTTGAAAATGTAGTTCCGCCAAAATCTCCTTCCTCTCAGGTGTAGTAAGCATGATTTTCTCTACTACTTACTCTACCTTGAGTGCTGGGCAAGAGGATGTTTCGATTCCTAATAAAAAGCGATTGTTTTTCTAATAGCAGACATCCTCTAGTCTTCATTGTGCAAAGCTTGTGTTTTGAAGGTCTTCATCCTAAAATTTGTCTGTAGAGCCATTCTTAACAATAACAGTATTTCCAGATGTGAGACATGTCCGTCTTCTCTGGAGCTGCTTTGGCTTTCTGTGCCTCCCCCCTGCAACTTTCCGCTTCTTGGTGCTGCAGTAGAGCATTTCCTCCTTTGCCAGTGAACTTGGATGCCATAACTCCTTTCTCCATCCTGGTGGCAGCTGCCCCTCTTCCCCAGCATACTAGGGAAGAGCCAAACTGCTGAGTGCATAAAGCAAGGATCGGCTGTCTGGAGGGAGCGAAGAAGTTGTGCTTTGACAGGGAATCCTACGCTTCAGGGGGATGGAAGAGGAGAAAACAGCAGTGCTGTGCTTACTGTGGGGTGGCACCTACCTCCTGCTGGGGAACTGGATAATGAGAGAAAGGGAAGAGTTTCGCAGACCTAAGAAATCCCACTGACCCCTTGTTTAACAAACCTGCAGCACATGTGGGCATTGTAATACCCCCCGCCCCGAGAACAGTAAGGTGAAGATTACTGTAGTTTCACCTGCCCTTCCTCTGTACCTATCTAGGAAGTCCACAGCTGCAACTTGCAGTTACCATCTCTGAGCTCATGTTTGATACAGTGACAGAGCTTTAATACAGCATGTCACCTGTCAAGAATTTAGCTCCTTGGTCATTATACATGTTTAGGTTTTCAGACAGTAATTCTGGGTGGACAGCTAAGGGAGGAAGCCTTTCCTGGTTGTTTTCAGTTAAGTCCTTCAGGAATTACCACTGAAGCTATCGTGTTGCTTGAGCAATGTTTGTATCATGTTCTGCTGCTCCTCAGAGGTAGCCTTTCCCTACTTCTATCATTACCACTTTCCTGGATATGTATTTTCACAAATGCTTTCACTTTTTAGCCACATAGGGAACATTTTTGTAACTATACTTCCAGGAACTTCTGGCCTATTTCCTTTCACTTTACCTGATTTCTGCTCAGCAGCTTGGTGGTGAAGTAGCTCCCACCTGAGCTGCTATTGTTGATTTCCCAGAGTGGGCATAATTCTGTGCTTTATATCATGCCTTTGAAAACATGTACCTCGAGATAATCATTGAGGATTGACAAGTCCTAAACTCTAGTTAGAGTTTGCTCTGCTTTGGGATTAAGCTACCAGTTACACCACCCTAAGTCATTCAGTCAAGCCATGTCTATTGTGTGCGTGCACATTTGTATGACTCAATCTTATTACAAAAGGCCGAGTTAATGATTTGCAGTCTTGGTAGGCCTCTGGTTTCTCACCTTTTGTAGGCAATCTTCTTAGGTAGTTTCTGTGCTTGTAAAGGTAGCACATTGCCCTTGAGATCTTCACGCCTCTCGTTGAGAACATTTCATGTTTCTAGAGCTGCTCGCCCTACCTCACGTTGCTGCGTGGGAGAGCTTTGCAGTCTCCCATTGCTCTTTGCTTTGTTGATGCACTCTTAAAAATACAGGAAGAACTGAAATTACCTCCTGCAGGTTCATGCCAAGTTCTCTTTCATAGCCATTCAGAGAACTTTGCTCAATCTTTTAACACGAATTACGTTTGTTTCCAGTTCCAGGTAGCACACTGGATATACACAGCCCTGGAAGAGGCTGGTGTTTATTTCCTGGATTACACAACATCTGCCCTTGTTATCAGTCCCTGATAAATTGTCTTTGGTGTGCACCGCAGAGAAGCAGCTGTTACGCAATGGGAATTTAGCAGATCTCTTGTACGTAGCTCAGTTCTCTGCCCTCCTCAAAATAGCTTGCCAAAACAAGGAAACTTCCAGCTGTTTCTCCCCATTGCGTTGCCATCAAATACATTGGAGTTGTTTTGTGCTCTTGCACGTCTGTCTCCATCCTCTAACAGCACAACCCATTGCCATCCTGCCTTCAGCCAGGGAAGGGAGAGGACGTACAGGTGGGCCCTGTCGCTTTGAAGGGGAAAAGGCAAATAAGAGAGGCTCTTTTTTTTGCTTTGCTGCAAATAGGCTTGCTTTGGTAGAAAAGCTGGAGAAATATAGGAACATAAAGAGCTTTGAACTAGCATTTAAAAAGGAATCAGTGACTTGCCTTCTGTTTGAGGGGGGGAAAAAAGGTGTTTAGTTAAAAAAAAAAAAAAGAAGAAACAAGAATTAGAAAGAACGGGGGGGAGGAAGAAATTACCCAAATGCAATAGGAAAGAGGCAGGCAGTTAATTGCCAATTAGCATTTCACATTGAAGGAAGATTCTCAAGATTCTCATCAAAACCTTTTTCTTCTTCTGTGAGGCATCACACATTTCCAGTAACTACTGCGGTGAAGCAAGCACGCTTTACACAAAAGAAGGCCCAAGACAATAAGCCTGATAGCCACAAAGCTTGTGGAAACCATTTTATACACCTGACACCTAGGACAAAAAAACCCATAGGAGCCCGGAGCATCAGCATCACTGCCCTTGCTCACCAGTCAGTTTCCACCCTGTGCCAGCTACAGGAGATCCGAGTCATAGACCCATGTCCCTCACCCCACAACATGTCTCCGTAGTCATGTTTAGCCTGCACAGAGCCTTGTGCTGCCCAGGAAGACCACTGCCACTATGCCCCCTGCAAAAAAAACCAAACCCAACAAAAAACCCCCACAAACACTCCGACAACTTCGTTCCCTGCTGGACTGAGCCCGTCTAAACCTGAAACGAGCAGGCACCTCGCAGTGCTGCAAGTGCCGGATGAAGGCAACGTTGCAGTGGGTACCTGTTATGTGTTTGGTTCGTGCATCTTTTTGAGGCGTTTGTAACCGGCGTTCGCATATGTGGCTGTGCATGTGTATCACAGCCCTCTGTGTGCGTTTAGGTGACAACAATGTCTATTTATATGGGCGTCCCTTCTCTGTCCTGAAGCTGGTGGAGGAACAGTGAAGATGAAGGACAGAGAGAAGATTTTGGGCTCTGTCAGCAGGCCCTGCTGCTCCCGTGGAAAACTATTGCTATGCTGCAACTGCACAAAGTTTGCTGTCAGGCAGGCAAACCACCTGCTTCTTTCCATACTGACAGCGGACATGTGCATCACGGGCATGAGGTTTTCAGGTAAAAACAAACTAAAAAAGAAAACGTTTTGCAATTATAGAGGCAGAGCAAGGGTTGACACAAACACACAAGACCACACCAAAACGAGGTGTAAAGATTAAAAAAAAATCCAGTAATTGCTTTGCTGTTTGGTTGTGTACAGAACAATTCATGGCTGTGATTAATTCATTAAAACATCATTAAAACTCCAAGTGAGCTCAGGCTTAGCCAGGCAAGAGCATGAGCGTGAGCATTTCAACTGGCATTTTAAATGGTACATTTGAAAACAGTAGTCAGCTAATTTTCCAGATTTTCTAAATTCTTACCTTAAAATAAGGCCTTGACAGGTCAGAGCCTCCCAGCTACAGCCTATGCTCCAGCCTTCAAGGAGGGAAGGAAGGAGAAATGATCATTTGGATTCTTATAGTCTGAATTTTCTTTTGTTCCTAGCTTTCTATTGGGCAATTCCAGAGCCCAATTCACAGCTGTAAGTAACAGGCCTCATTTGCCACTGTATTTCCTCTAGGAGATGGTGATATTTATAGCAACTTTCTCAGTCCCTCACCTAGCTGACTCGTTGCGGCCAAGATGTTGATGGAGCAGTAGTAGACGGCAACTATTCCAGCTGAGATTTTTGTAACAAATTACCTGTGGACAGTCATCAGCCGACAACAGAGTGAGTCAGAGGAAATTATTGTTTATCGTTTACAGAACACATGTGACACTGAGCATGTTTGAAAGCAAAGTCCCTGCCTTGAATAGCTTAGATTTAAATTAGCTGAGGCAGCAGAGGAGGGAGAGCAAGCAAAAGCAAGTCTTGCCAATTTGTGGCACAGTGCCTGGTAACAGGTCACCAAGCAGGAAAGAAAACACTGGCTCCATTATCAACATCAGACCTGTGCCCGGGTGTCAGCAACTTACTTCCCGGAGATGTCTCAAAGCACAACCAAAGCCTTTTTAGAAGAGAACTTAGCTCCTGCCACGTTACAGATAGGACATTGTATTTTGTTTTCATGACTAGTGGTTGAGAAGTCCAAAAAAAAGTGAGCTCTAAAATGTCAAGTATTTCTGCAAAAGACTAGCAGATTGTACGCATGGCAGGTACCGTGCGCAGATGGTACGGACAGATGGGCTCTGGCGTCCCCAAACACTGAGTTGGTGTGGTGAAGGGAAGAAGTGTCCTTGAGTGTTCATTCATCAAGTTGGAACCTCTTAGGTAGGATAAAGGATGCAAAGGTGAGCAAACAGAAAATGGCACAAAACAATCACCTACTCAAAAAGCTACCATCAGAAGGGCGTGTGTTTCCGTTGAGGTAGGGAGAGGAAGAATTATAATTGGGTCACAGGGACCAAAAGACAAAAAACAGGACAAGCTTATCTAATACCTGGGCTGTCAGTAGGGAAATGCCAGGACAGAGGATGAACGAACAATTAAGAGTTTTTACACAGCTAATTATGACGACAGAGGATCTGTGGAATAAAATCACTAGATTAAAATATTGTTAATAAAAAGCTAAAGAAAAACTGAAGGGAGAAGCACTGGAGCTATGCCACAAGAGCTACAACAAGAGCTACTTGCTCAAGGATAAGAGGAACAACGTTTTGGTAAGAATTACGTATCTCTTGGAAAAGCAGCACAGTAGGAAACAGTCCACCAAGTTCTTGCAATAGTTAAGGCAAGTTACAGGAATGGCTTTAAGTCAACCATGATTACTAGGATGAATCTGGTTAAGGCCTGAAACACGTACGGAAGCCAATCATGAAAACAAGCTTGTCATTCTGGAGGAAGGAAAGAGTAAACAGCAAAATGTGTTACGTGTAGATGTGGCACTTTGAGACATGGTTTAGTAGACACGGTGTTGTTGGGTTGACGGTTGGACTAGATGATCTCAGAGGTCTTTTCCAACCTTAATGATTCTATGAAAATAAATATGTTCCTGCATATTTCAAGAAGTTCAGAACCATTAGAAAGCTTCCTGTCAAGATAATCCTCAGAAATAACATGAAAAAATATCAGAATATATTATTAGGAAGAAGACTAAATAAACACAAAAAGTAGATCAAAATGTCTGACCAGAGACCATTCAGCAGTTTTTTTGCTTCAGTTGACAAAAAGGGCAATTGACAGTCAAACGCCCCGGACAGACAGGAGCACGAACAAAAGCTGATTCAAGAGTATCTCCTCAGCTACATGTGTTTTGCTCCACTAATTAAAACAAAAGCATATTTGAAGACCAGCAGATAATTTGAAAAACAAACCAAATCAAACAAAAAACTTAAAGGAGGTTTGTAGGGTTTCGTTGTGCTAGAGAATGACAAAACAAAGCCGACAGATAAATCAGGGAAGAAACCAGACTGGAATTTGAGGTCAGTCAGGCAACATGGAAAAAAACACAACAGCTTAATTTACTGAGCTTTACTAACCCTACAAGTATATATGTATACAACGAGTGACAGAAAAGCCAAAGTTTAATGTCAATGCAAAAACACAACAAACGCATATACAACTGATTTAACTGAAGAACTATTTTACTCATAGGAAGGAAAGAAAATGGCATTTTTTCATACTGCAGTCAGAATAAACAGTAACACCAGAAGTTAGGAAAAAAAAAATTGTAAGCTAACTAGCCAAAGATGAGTCATACATCAGACCTTATTTAATTTATCCAGCATTTACAGAGGTTTTGATGATGTAAAGCAAATATAACCTTTCATAAAATCTTTAATTTAGAGTATTTTTGATTAACACTGAAAGGGAAAAAGCGATTTTGCAGCCCTCCCCGCCCCCCATTTGGCTATCAACTATTCTGGGATAACTTAGCTAGGAGGCTCTGTGATATATATTAACTTATTCTCATTTCACAAAGACAGCAAACCAAAAAGTTGTCCTTGTAGCTGCAATTCTAAGCAGCAATGTTTATTTGGAATGTATTTCTAAAAACAGCTTTAAACATCAAACATCAATGCTTCTGTTATAGATATCAACCCACAACTGAGCAAGCAGCAAGATATAAATTTAAAACATACAGTATACTTTTATTCTACATTAAAGATAAGGGATTACACACTTAAGCTTATGGAAACCCATAGGACAAATCAGCCTACCACAAAAAAAAGGTTCCTGAGAATTCTGAGATTGCCATAAGGACCTTCATTTTAAAAAAGGTCAAGAGACAAGTACTTCAGATAGTAGCTTCAAGCCTCTGAGTGAGAGGCCTGCCAGTATGTGGCTCTAAAGAGTTCACAGGAGGCAACTAAGAAAAAGCAATCCTGTTGCAGCTAGGATTAAGTTTACTAACCATAGTTGCCTGCACCTACACTGGAATTCCTGCCCACCCCCCCAGAAAGATTTGCAGTCCACTGATTCACATTTATCTGTTCCAACATAAGACAAAGGTAAAGCTGTGTGTAACTAAACGATTTTGGAAAAAATGTTCCATCACGTTAGTAAACCAAATCTCAGTACCTTGCAGATCAAAGAATTTTTAACTAAATATGTTGTTCAGCTGTTAAACACAGAAACCAAAGTAAAAAGGAAAAAAAAAAAACAAGCAGTAAATTCTTGAACGTAACATTGAAGAAATACTCGAAGAACATAGCTGATGTTGTACTAAAACATTTTACTTCATTTACGTACAGCAAATTTCACCCATCCTATGATTTATAAAGTACACAAAATATGTACATAAAGGAAACCAGACCCCATGAAAAGATGATCATATATGTGTATATGTACATATACACACACAAAATGTGCAAATTTCTTTTAATGCAAGTTAAACAAAGCATATGCAGGATAGAGGTGTACAATGATACTGGAACATAGAGTATTCTAGGCATCCTAATGTTTTGTATCTACAGCCAGTGCAAACTTACAAGGCACAAACTCAATGCTGACACTGTAGTGTTGTAAGTTACATTCAGGCACATCTCAATTTGTAGTTCTTCAGAAAAAGATCAATGGAAGTGCTACTTCTGTACTAAAAGTGCCAGCCTTCTCTCAAAGTTTAAGCACACAAATTGATGTGACCTATATGCCATAGTTATCAGTAGGGTTCCGGGTTAATCGATCACTGGAAAGTCTGTGGCTAAGATATCTGTTATACTCTCCTCGCATGTGAAAGTACGCTATTTCCCAAAATACCTCCCAGACATTCTTCAAAGACTACCTATACCTTGCCAGCCTTGGCATGTGGAATCTTACAGGATATTACTAATGCTTTTTTCTAACTTTACTCAAACTCCTGCAGAAAGTAAATACAAATAATAAAAAAAAACCCCAAAACNTTTGCTAAGTTGCATCGTGACATGTGTGTATCAGCTAGTAGAGTTAAAAACAAAAGCTTGCTGTTAAAGGCAAAATTTTAACACCGCATAGCAGAAAAAGCCAAATACCAGTTCCATCAGTATTTAAACAAAGTACTGGCCCATGTAGTCTTATCCTCGCAGTGTTTTCTTTCTCACTTTAACAGCAAACCCAGACTTGCAGTATGCTTGATTAGAAAATTTTGTTGCCTTTTTCTAAATGAAATGAGAGCAATTAATAAGTAGGCTGATTGACTGATACTGAAAACACCCAAAAAGCATGTTCTCTTCCACCCCTCAAAAAAGGGCTTTTTGAGCCTACTGGGAGTTTAAAACTCACTTGTACCCAGGTCTAATATAATGCCTAAAATTGAACTAATTGTTTAAAGTATTCTAGTATTTAATAGACTTTACCACATCACTTTGCTGTCTCACCCTAAAATCGTATTTTCATATTATTTTTCAATAGAAGACATTTAATAGACATCTGAGGAAAACAATACAATACAAAAGCTTAAGGGTCTTTGCAAAGGTATCTCCTATTCCTTCTGCAAAGTAAGAAAGGAGTGATTTTATTGGCATTTATTTGAAGTGCCATCAATAAAGACACAAGAATACTTAAGAAAGCAAAAAAAGTTCTAACGCTCCACGTATATCTTTGGTTTAGCCTTCCTGACCAAAGTCTTCTGTAAACTTCTTTAACTTCTCCAGGTCCTGTTCATTAACTGTTGGTTTTGTGCTAGCTAGTGACCTGAGCATATCGGCCTGTCA